>JANZLH020225284.1:0-15392 GCA_026770325.2 Erythroxylum fimbriatum
ATACTAATAAATCCCTATCAATCTCATCCTATGCCAATTTACTATTTTACCCTTCCTGTCGGGGGTGGGATGTTACAGTTTAACATATGCAGTTTAGTATAAAGTTTAGAGAAATCGAAACCTACAAACAAAAATAATACATATTAGATCATCACTCCATTTTCCCATTCATGTTAGTGAGGTATTAGATATGCGTGATTGTATTGGATCTGTGTTACACATGACACATGGGTTTCGAAAGCCTTACAGGACAGAATGATGAACTTTTGTTATCTTTAGATCAAATGTTTTGTTTTAAAACTCGGTTAACCATACAGTAGCATGACTTAACTGAATTTTTAAACTATTTTAAAAACTTGAGTTAATACCGCAATTAAGTATTGTCCAAGGGGGAGAATGTTGGATATTTTTGACATTTCCCATAAAGTTAGACATCATTTAATTGCATTTTTTGGTTTTTCAATAACTTATCGATTAAGTTATGTAATTTGATCCGAACAAAGATAATAAAATGGCCCAATAAATGACCTAAATCAATGGGTTGAAGTTCCGATGGAAATGGATCCTGATCAATGTAGATCGGATCCATATCTGGCCTCTGATGGGAAAGCCCAATATAGATGCTATATATAAAGGTTAAGGTCTCCTACAGTTGCTTATATCATTCGTAAGCGTAAGGATTCTCTAATCTGTTAAGAGAGCTTACGTTTTGAGAAAACTGTAGAAAGGCTTTACCGCATTCCGATGAGCAATTCTCATGAAGACTGAGGTAGATTCGCGCTCGTTTTAGCTTCGGAAAGCTCTTTAAAGTTATGGAACTGAAATAATGTATTTTTGCATTTCTTCGTTTATTGTCTTTTCACGTTCGATCCGAGATATGTAACTAAGGTCTCGTTATGTATTATATTTTATTCATAAGTTAAGTATAGAATGTTTTGTGGAATGAATAGCTAATTATTTCTGATACATTTATGGGATTTGCATCATTGTGTTAAAATTTGTGTCTATTCGACTTTTAAGAGGAAAAGAATTGAAGATTCCAAATTTTTCCTACTTGCTGAGTTAATTGGTGTTTTCGAAAAGACAAAAACCCGAAATTAGTGATGAAGTTGGAAACTTCTTCTCTAGGTAATTTAAGATTGAATGTACTGCAATTATTGCTTATTGCGATAACTGTTAATCAAGTTAGCTGCATTTAGCTAGCGTTTATTGCTATCTTTAATGGGTTTCCAGTTAATTATAAAGTATCAACTTGTTCGGTTCTCGGCAGCTCGGCAGCTCGACAGGCCCCGCGGGCACGCGGCCGCTCGCCTCTCCTGTCTGATCCGACCTCCCATTTAACTTGCCCCAACATGCAATCTACATAAGACTATCCCATGAACACTCCAATCCCAGAAAATTTACAGCACCTACACTTCACATCATATTCTTCATCCGACAATCAACCTCAATTCATAAGACTCATCATATTCAATAATCATCCTATCATTCACCAAACAATCTATCCTTCATAGTCATGAAACACATTCCTATGACAAGCATCAAGCCATTTCTCAAGTCATCCATAAGCTACGAAATACAAAATTCTGGAACAATGCCGAAATCATTTCCATATCACACAAAGTCTATTCACACAATTCATATACAAAAACCCAGGGCATAATTTTAAATCAATGCATAGTCATATTTGACAAGCATTGGCCAAACACAATAAAACTCAAAGGTTCTTACAATAAAACACAATAAAACACAATATCAAAATATAGGTTCTTACAAAGCTTTAGCGGGCATTTCTAGCCCCGATTAATCCAAATCTCATAAATCGAAATTTCACAAAAGTTACATGAATAGTAACTGAATAAGCTCACTTTTTCAATTATAAAGATGTTACCCACACTACATGCATACTTAAAATACTCGTTTCAGGCATTAACCTCCGAATATCATCGTAAAACATGTAACAAAACTTACTATATTCACTGCCAATTCCTCATCTAATAATTCTAACGTCCAATCAAAGTTCGGGGTCCAACAAACCCAAAACAAAGTCATTGGGAAGGAAAGCAAAATGCAGACATTGGAATAACTAAAAAAAAGAAGGTAAATAGTAAAGACGGTTGGGAAGACATAATAGAAAAGAACAGTAGGGAGATACCAAACAGAAGAGAGGCGTTGTAGATAGAGTGGGTATTTAGACGGGGGGAATGTTTGGAGGTTGAAGCATTTTTAGAGGACCTCTTGGTTTTAATGAAGATGAGGGGTAAAGCTCTCAACGTTGGGAGACCTATGGAGGGGTAACTTTCCCAACGCTGGTTTAAAAGTGACATCAACGCCGACGACCCGGGTTAAGTGTATTTCTCTTTGTATTTGTTATTTTCTCTCTCTTTAGAAATTGTTTATGGATTTGGGTATTATGAAAAGATTATTTTAATTCATTCATTGGATAGTTTATTTACAAACTAATTGCTAGAATTTTGATAAAATCCACAATTTTTATGTTTGAAATTTATGTGAAGCGACTAATGATTCGTAATCATTAGGGATAACATAACTTAGGTTAAATGATGCATCATATGTAGTTATTTCCTTGATTAATCAATTTTTCCTATTTCGTAATGCTGCTGCCTAATTAAATCTAGAGATTGTATCCTAGGTTATTCTGTGGTTGGGTTTGATTAATGATTCTATCTTGATTAAACAATACCTATGTGAAAACTCGGGTTAATTATTAACCCATGATTAATAGTTGCTAAGAGAGGTTTGAGAATGACAAATCATTGAAATATGTTTAAGTAGGGTGTGGGGTGAAATTGAACCAAAGAACCGGGTCCCTACTGAATTCCCCACTTTTATCATTTTTTACATGTTTTCTTTAAATTGCTTTTGTTTGTTATTTTACCTCTATTTTATCTTCTTATTTTTAAATCCAAAACCCCCAAAAACTTAAACACCGGTTAATTTCATTTCAACAACTTTACACACACACTCTGTGGGATCGACCTAGACTCACCACTTCTATAGTAGTAGTCTAGTTTATTTTTACAAGCGTTACGATGAGTTGTCAATTTTGGCTTCATTGTTGAGGAGTGCGGTGTTTTAGTTTTAGTTTTTGATTTTAGTTGGTGTTTTGTATATATTTATTCGTAATTAGTTTCTTTTCAGTTATTTCGTGGTCGTTTTATTTTTTATTTTTGTGTTTGTGATTATAAAAGAAATTAACATAGACCAAAGTAATTTCTTTTATAACTATAATTCTTAATCCTATAACTAAGGTTGGACTAATCAATCTAGCTTTAGTTATGAATGGGATAATCAATATAATTACTTCTATGGTAGTTTGCAGGATGCACAACAATTCTGGTACAGACCAGAATTTTCTTATTATGATTCAGGTACACATATGGAATAATTGATTAATATTATGATTCCTAATACTTTACAATTCCAACAGGATGTACAAAAATAGTTCCAATAATTCCAACATTATATACAGCATCAACTTCAATAAGGTATACAACAACTCTGACAGGATACAACGTATAGACTCCACAATGTGGCAAGCCAAATGGGTGAGATGGCAGTAAGATTTGACTCCTTAAAATCACAAATCAAAGAGGAGCAGCCATATCAACCTGTTGTGTACCCAAGCGATGTTAGCATAAACGCTTTACAAAGTGATGAGGATCTTGAAAATTTTAAAAGTAATACTTAAGGAATTGCTTGTGTAGAAGAAGTTGAGGAGGAGCTCGAGCTAGAAAAAGCTATATAGTTTAGCTCAAAGGTAAATATTGAATTCCATTTTTGTTAAGAATGACTCTTTACTTTTACCTAGTAGGTTAGAGGAATTAAATGAGGAAGAAAAACGTTAAGAGACATTCGAGATCTTTCCAAAGTGCATGGACTCAGTAGAGATTAAGAGTCTGAGGATAAGGAAGACGCTAAATAATAATGATCATCAACTAAGGCCCTATCTGGAAGAACCTCACATGCAGGAACCACATGTGCCACTATAAGATCATAATTTTTTCATGTGATGGGAAGAAGGAGTTAAGCCAGCGACACTAAACAAAGGCATTTCTAGGGAGGCAAACGACAGAAAGTAAATTTATTTTCTTTAAAATTTCACATTTGTTTCTTTTATGCATGTGTATTTTTGAATTTGTTTGTTTTTACTTGTTTTCAAGTTTTCAATCAAAATGAGAGAAAAAATAAACAAACAAAAACAAACATTTTCTCTCTTTTGTTGCTTTTAGGACTATGTAGTCATGAGTAGAGAATGAATTGAATAGAGAATTTCATGGCAACCTTAGCATGTACTTTTGCTCTTGTGATTGGTCAATGTACATTATCTTTAGAAGAGTAGTGGTTAGTGGTAGACAATGTCAGTAATATTTTGATCCTTATTAGACTGACACATTCATATAAATTTCATTGTCTTTTGATAATGTCTGGCCTTTATGACATGTACATCCTTATTTTGCTTTGATTTTCTATTCAAGACCACATTTTTATCACATGCATTAATACGGAGATGATTAGGCATTTTTGTTTCATAAGTTATATTAGACAAATAGCCTACCCATTATATGATTTTCCTTTTTGATAAACCCCCTTTAAGTTTTATTAGTCTTTCTTTGTGTATTAACCACATTACATGTTCTAACCCTAACCAAATGTCCTTCCCAAGCCTTAAAGCTAGTGGACCATTTGTGATTATTGAGTTTGTGGATATACAAAAGTATAAGTGAGGGGGTGTACATATGTATGGGTTGGTTATAATGTTCAGATGTTATTTTATGTCTTATCATTGAAATTCCCATATTGATGTAGTTTCTTGTAATTTTCATAAGAGAGAGAGAGAGAGAGAGAGAGAGAGAGAGAAGAGAAGAAAAAAAGAAAAAGGAAGAAAGAAAGAAATAGAAAAAGATGAAAAAATGTTTAGATAAATGTATCAAGGAGGAAGTGCATATATGTTAAAAAGTTGTTTATGATTAATGTATCCTCCTAAAGTTTTATTGAATGGGTTATTTAAGTATGCTGAATATGAGGTAGATGTTGTCTTGGAAGGTTCACTCATTGTAGTTCAATGTATTGTTATCATCAATCCTTATGAGTGATCCCTTTCCATTAGTTATGCTTCATGTGGTTTGTGTGTGAGAGCGTGAGTTTGAGTTGTGAAACATCATTTTTATATTCATGATGGTTGATGTATACTATTTTTAGTGAATGTTAGTTTTCTTTGCACTTGATGTACATTAGGTGTTGCTTTGTTTCACTAGCTTTGATGAATTTCATGCTACTTTTCCCAAATACATCTCACTATACCTTTACCTATATTACAACCTTGAAAAGTCTTTTGATCCATGATTTTGCATATGAACATTAGTGGTGGAGAAATGAAATGAGATGCAATGTTGGATCCCGCTTGATTCCGGAATCCAACTCTTGCAAATACCATAATACTTGAGCGTGGTTCCTTGTAATCTCTTTAACCATCATCGGTTCATCTTTATTCTCATAACATCTAAAAAAATTTCTCACAATTTTTTCAATGGCGTGCCCATACAAATCAGTCACCATGATTGAACTCATTCCTCCTGCTAGTGAACAGAATTTGGAAATCTTCAAACAAGAGTTTCAATTTGACTTCTTCAAAAAAATCTTAGCTCTTGTTTTCGAAGATTTCCAAATTATGTTCACTAGCAGGAGGAATGAGTTCAATCATGGTGACTGATTTGTATGGGCATGCCATTGAACAAATTGTGAGTAAATTTTTGAGATGTTATGAGAATAAAGATGAACCAATGATGGTTAAAGAGATTACAAGGAACCATGCTCAAGTATTATGGTATTTGCAAGAGTTGGATTTCGGAATCAAGCGGGATCCAACACTTGATTCCATAGAATGGTCTTGTGTAACCGTGAACAGAACGAACTAACACAATCCAACATAGTGGTTTTGTGTAGTCGTAAACATAGGGGAGTCTGTGAAGGAGCTCCATGCCACTAGCGGGCAGGCGGAAGAAGCCTTTAGATATGTGCACTTGACATACAGAACGGACCAAACCAAACCCACATAACATGTAATTCATGACTTGAAAACAGATTTGCCCAAAATGGCAACATTTTAGAAACTTGCTTTTCTTGAACATGCAATTTTTTAAAAAACCCTTTCATGTAGCAATTCACAATGCATCATCAAAATTCATACACCAAAACATATATCAATCTCACAAATCATTCAAAAGTAATAAAAGAAACATTTTTGAAGTAATTGAAACTATTTTTCTTTCTTAATTTGAACAAAAACTTCAATGGCTCATTAATCAATTATAAACATGAAACCCACCTTGAAATTCCTTGCTTAATACTTGTTCAAAATGCATCCCCTCTTGCTCCTCTTGCCTCTCTTAATCTCCTTCATCCATGGCAAAATTCTCAAATTAATAGGCATCCAAATTGAGAAACCCATAAGACATACTCACCAAAATTGATCTTAGAAAACTTAAACCTATACATTTCTTAAGCTATATAAACCAAAACCCTTTAAAAATCCAAAATGTTAAGATCCAACTTACCTTGATTCTTCAGCAATTGAAGAGTTTCTTGGCTTGAATGAAAGCTCTCATCATCCTCATCCTTTTTCCTTTTTGAATAAACTTCAAAATCCCTCTTGAAAGCTTAGAAAAATCAAGACCTAGCTTTTTCTTTCTTCTTTATCTCCTCTCTCCACCGAACTCTCTCCTCTCTTCTGTCTTTTCTTTGTTCTTTTCTTCTCAATTTCATTCTTGCTTCTTCCTTAAAAGCAAGCCCATTTGTCTTATTAAAACTTTGCCATTAATGAGTGAAAAATGTCCAATTTACCCTCACATGTAAGCCTTGTAACTTAAATGGCTTAAGTGCTCCCTCATACATACACACTCTTGCTACTTAGTTCAACTAATCCATATTTTAAAAATCCTACCAACATCAACATAATAATTAACTCCAAATAAAATAATTAATCTTTCAAAACCTCAAAATTATTTAAGTCATTTCCTAACTCCTTCCAAAAATCAAGACCTTTTTCTAATCATGCAATTGAAGCAATTTGCTAGCACTTCCTTATAGAAAAATATTCCTCATTATCTAAATTTTCTAATGACATCAAAATCATACTCAATGAACATGTTTCAACTACATTTTCCAACTTTTAACTTCCAACATTTCTTATATGACCCATCTTTTATCTAAATCATCTTTTCTATTTCATTTCAAATTCAAGAATTCTCCTTTTCTCTACACATGAATAATCACCAACAATTTCTCATTTAATCGGAAGGTTCGGGGTCCAACAATTCTCCCCGCCCCTTTAAAGAATTTCGTCCTCGAAATTCTTACCTGAGTGATCAAACAAATGGATAACTCATAAGTCAATAGTTTGGTTCTTAATAACTTTATATGGACCAATACAAATGAAGTTGATTTGCTTCTTTATTCTAACCTGAGCATATCTTGCATTCAATCTAGACACACTTTGGGAACGTGATACTCTTAGAAACAATTCATCCTTCGCTTCATAGTTCACATCTCTATAGTGTCAGTACACTTAACTTTTGTGTCTATCTCACTGTATTCCATACCTTTGGTTAACCCATCTAATTCATTCATCTCTCTTGAATCACTTAATTCGTACTACCGATCAATTTCACTTATCTGTAACATCTCTAATCAATTCTGACCTTTGACCCTCTTTGGTCCTATTCATCCAAATAAAGAGGTAGGTGACTCTTTTTGTTGTATAACGCCGAAAAGTATTTAATGTTATCACTTTGATAATAATGGTGATGCTTAAAGTCAATCAAAGCTATACATTAATCTCAATTCCACTAACACATTCTTATGGTAGATCATAACTCTTGTCACCTTAATCAAACAACCACTTTGGTTCTAATTTCATCTTCTTAAGATCATAACAATTTTTTTTTCACTACATTGTACTTGTACTCTTTAATCTCATCGTTCCTACTTGTCTCCCTATTTTCTTCAAACAATCCATGATAATACATTCACATCTTTATCACATTCAAGGATATACACTACAATATAATATTGGTGTCATATTCAATTCCACCAATACAAATGTGTTGACTCATTGTCTGTCATATTTAACCATAGACAGTTTCTCATTTATAATTATGCACGACCTTCATTTTCTCATATCAGGAAAGAGTATCATTTTTCTCACTAATTCTATCCATTCAAACTCTTAACAATTACTCATTGGTGTGACTTATACACATGCGACTCAAACTAAAGATCAGTCGCTACTATCTACTATGACATGTTCACAATGCATGCACCTTGACACATAATTTGAAAATGCCCATATAAGATCCTAATTCTGGTGCTCTGATACCACAAATGTTGGGTCCCGCTTGATTTCGGAAGTCAACTCTTCAAAATACCATAATACTGAGCGTGGTTCCTTGTAATCTCTTTAACTAACATCAATTTATCATCTTGCTCTGATACCATATATGTTGAGACCCCGCCCTTGGAAGTCACGTGCCGGACGTCCTACGTGACATCTGGATGCGCATCACACAAGGATGGCATGCGGCCACCAAGACAAACCTAAAAAACGAACTCATCTCACTTGCTTCCAAACAGATTTTGGGACATCACAAAAAAGGAATTTCAATAAGACTTCTTCAGAAGATTTGTTCCCCACTGTATTAAGTTTCTAATGACACCAAAAACATTCAATTTTGTTTAGAAATCTAAAAGTTATAGCCCAAAAATTCTTGGACTATTATTAACCAAGATTGCATACTAAGCTCGATTTCCATCCAGAAATTGAAAGTCTTAGAAACTGAATTAAACATTATCCCTTAATAGAATTCATACTCTTCTATTCGATACCCTTAATTTGATAAAATAAACCTATTTGTAAGAAACACCAAAAGCTATAAATTTTTGTGAAGAGGTAGAAAAATATGTTACGAATCCAATGCTTCAAAAATCAGGTCATTTGGAGGTTGGATGATAAAGTTATGGTCAAAACAGTGAAACATGTTCAGGTTTGGGGAAAAGGACTAGTGCGCGATCACGGCTTTCGCGCGACTTTTCCCTTCCTGCTATTCTTCTCCAACCTGTTTTAGTAAAAAGGGCATAACTTTCACTACAAATATCAGATTAAGGTTATTAAAAGACCGTTTCGAGGTAGATTTCTAGACCTACAACTTTCATGTGAATCTCAAAAATAATTTTTACTTCTATAAGGGTCAAAATTTCAAAACAAAACAGCTGTCCCAAAAGTCCATCCTATACAACATCCAAACTTCTAATAATCATATCTTTCAACTCCAATGCCCAAAAATCGCATACTTTATATCATCGGAAAACTATAAAGACGAGCTACAACTCCTGTGTAGATGACTTTGTCTAATTCAATCTAAATCGATATAGTTTTTCCTTAGAAATCATATTACACATTTTACCCTCATGAAAATCTTGAAATTTTGCACTATACAAACTTGGAACATCATGAGCATAACCATTCAACTACTAATTGGGATTCATCCAACTCTTAACGTCAATTCATTTGACTCTTTATATTCAACCACATCTCATCGTTCTTAATATTCCTATCTTTCTTTTTCCATAGTACCTCGCTTATATATATATATAACAATAGTTTATGCTCAAGATTCATCATCTCAAGTTCATAACTTCAAACATACATAATTTCAACTTAACATCATCCGTACCCAATTCACATTTCAAATCCATACACAAATCTATATTTCATTAACATCATAAGATAAATGTTTTACATCATCAGTATCAAAAACAAGACTCCAGATAAATGTTTGCATCATCAGTATCAAAAATCCAATAGACAAAGCATGCAAAACCAAAAAATTCTCAAAATACATCTAAAGTCTTGTTTTACATCAATTATTCCAAAACAAAACAAAACATGCAAATCTAGAGTAATGCCTTGACTCTCACTCTGTTTCTTGCTCATCACTTGGAGATGAAACGGAGAGGGGGTGAGCTTAATGCTCGTGGGTAACAAGTTTATAACAAATAATAAGCAAAACTGTTCAAAAAGTTCTTTATCATGGAAAATTCTTATTGAGTCATAAAACACATGTTTCTTAAAATTCTTGTCAAGTAATCAAACTCACAAACAACGCAATTCATGCATGTTTCAACTTATTCACAAATCATAAGCACATAAACACATCAGAAATGGTTAGGGTAGGTCCATATTCATGACCCACTACACATTTCCATATAATGGTCCTGAGTAGCCGTAAACTTGAGGGAGTCCTTGAAGGAGCTCCGTGCCACTAGCGGGCAGGCGGGAGAAGCCTATTCTTAGGTCAACGTGCACATGACGGTTCTTGGATGGACTACCAGAACCCACATAACATGTATTTCAAAACTTGTTGCCCAAAATGGCACTTTTCGAAAACTTGATTTCATATACTTGATATATTTCGAAAACTATTTCCAAAAACATGATTTCATAAGCATGCAATCTTTTTAAAAGAAAACAAAATGGACTTATTTACTCTATTATAAACATGTACCCACCTTGATTTCTTGCTTGTAAACCTTGCTCAAAATGTCTCTCCCCTTGCTCCACTTCCCTTTTTTGATTTCCTTTAACAATAGCCACAAAATTCCATTCAATAGGATTTCCAATTGGAGAACCCATAAGACACAATCACCAAATTTGATCTTAGAAAACTTAAACCCATACATTTCTTAAGCTACATAAACCAAAACCCTAAAAAAATCCAAAGATTTAAAATCCCACTTACCTTAGATCTTCACCAAATGAAGAGTTTGTTGACTCATATGGAAGCTCTCATCTTCTTCCACCTTTTTCCTTCTTGAATCAACTTCAAAATCCATCTTGGAAACCAAGAAAAATCGAAACCTAGCATTTTCTTTCTTCTTTCTCCTTTTCTCCACTGACTCTCTCCTCTCTTCTCTCCTTTCTTTGGTTTTTCTTCACAATTTCGTGCTTCCATCTTCCTTAAAAGCCAACCCACATGTCTTATTTCAATAATGCCATTAATGAGTGAAAAATGGCCCTTATACCCTTCCTTATAAGCCTTATAACTTAAAAGCTTAAGTGGCTTGGCAATTTTTCCCCTCATGCAATCTTACCACCTTAATTCAATTTAATCCATTTCATATGGTCTTACTCACATTAACATGCTAATTAATTCCACAAAATACTCTATTAAGACCTCAAAATTCATTTAAATCATGCTTAACTCCTTCCAAAAATCAAGACTTTTTCTAATCATGAAATTGAAGGAATTTGCTAGCACTTCCTTCTAGAAAAATGTTCCTCATTGTCTCAATTTTCTAATGACATCAAAATTATTCAATTTGGTTCAGAAATCTGAAAGTTATACACCAAACATTTCGGACTGTTCTTATACTGAAACAGTATTCTGTGCTAAAATTCCATCTGAAAATTGAAATTCTTAGAGACTGAATTAGAACTTGATTTCATCAGACAATTTGTAGCCTTATGCCTCTAGTTTAATCCAAATCAAGAATCATCTCATTTGGATAACTAGAGCAAAAGTTATGGCTAAAATACCAAAGCATACTTAGTGCATACGATCAACTACATTTTTTTCAGCTTTTAACTACCAACCTTTCACATATAACCCATCTTGTACCTAAACTATCTTTTCTATTTTATTTCATATTCAAGAATTCTCTTTTTCTTTACACATGAATAATCGCCAACAATTTCTTATTTAATAGAAAGGTTCGGAGTCCAACAGTTGTGGCGAATCGGTGGACATGGGTAATCTTAGCGTTACCTGTGACCTCCTCCATCGCAGCCACCGCATCACTGCACTCCATATTATTGTCAGCATAAATTTCAATAAGGACTTTGTTAATAACCATCTCCTTATGAGAAGAGATCATAACCAAAGAGTGATGCCCTGCTCCGTGGCTAGAGGTTGGAGTATTATTTCTAAATGCTGGCTTCGCTTGTTCCCGTAGATGAGGAGCTGGGTGGATTCTAATCCCTGGTCCAACCTTCAAGATGTTTTTGCCCTTATTAGTCGGCCCAATTTTACTATGTGGGCTTTGCCCAGACTGAGCCTTGCCCCTGTCAACCCGACCCTCTTCCTCTATCATCTTCCCTAAATCTGGTGTCTTGTTTTCAAAGCGGTGGCGCTACCAGTCTGATGGGATGTCTGTTCGGTTGAAGGCCCCAGCATCTCCATTTCAGATAAGGCCGAAAATCGTGATCCACTCGTGTCACCCTACTTAGTTGTTGGCCTTGTAGCCGTGCCTTGATACTTATCCCTACTAGCATTTCTTCTGGTTGTCTTTTGAACCTGGATCCATGGTCCATATGCATCCTTTTGCCCTTCCACCGGTTGTGTGTTGGCCGTGGTCAAGGGCTGTTGATCTCCACTAGTATGCAATGTTATGAGTTCTGTTCCGTACCGGCCGGTACCGGCCGGAACGTACCGTTCCGGCCTCCGGCCGGTACCGGAACGCATGCAGATGTACCGGGTTCCAAATCCGGACGGTACTGGCCGTTTTCGGTCGGTACCGGCCGGAACCGCATAAACCGGAAAATTCCGGGTGATTCCGCAAAAATAAAAAATCCTAGGGACTAATTTGCAAATTTAGAAAAATAAACCCTAAAAATCTACCCCCAACCCAACCCCGACCCTTCGTCAGTTCGTCTCACTCTCCTCTTCTCTCTTCTCTGTCGCGCCGTCGCCCTCGGTCCGCCAGTCGCCGCCCGTCGCCCTCCGTCCGCTGTCGCCCTTCCTCCGCCGCTCTCCGCCACCGAACTGTCGCCTGTCGCCCTCCCTCCGTCGCTCGCCTCGACTGTCGACTCTCCTTCTTCTCGTCGCTCGCCTCCGGTTGTCGCCGCTCGCAACGCCGCCGCCTCCCTTTGTCGCAACTCGCAACGCCGGCGGCTCACTGACCCTCCGACAACGACCTAAGTGAAACCCGAAGCCGACGGTGTACAAATTATTTTGGGTGTGTGTTGTTGACTGGTAAATTGATTGTTTTTTTATTTTGTGTGTTGGATTGGAATTTAGAAATGGGTTGGATTCTTGGATTTGTGCTCAGTTGATGAAAGTGTTGTCGTCGGTGGGTGGAGTTGTGGAGGTGGAGTTGTTGACTGTTGTCCGTGGGTGGAGTTGAACCGATGAGGATGTTGAAGTTGAACAGTTGAAATGTTGAATTGAAGTTTGAATGTTGATCACTTGATTGTTTTGTTTTAGAATAGGTTTGGAAAATGGAAATTGGATTATTGGAATTTGGAATCGGTTTTGAAAAATTTTTGAATGAAAATTATGAATGTTTGGAAATTGGATTTGTTTAATTGAAGTTGATAATTTGATATTGTGTAATTGCCATTGGTGTTGAAGAATACTGAATACCGTAGGGAGGTAACTACTAACTAGGTAAGTAATTTATCAGTAAAATGGAATTGTAAATTAGAATTAGAAATTTAGAATTGGAAAATCCGAAAATGGGGTTAGTAACTTAGTATGTAATTAATTAATTATGTATTATGCAAAGATTCTTATAAGTAAAAATTGAAAGTTGGTAATTAACATTTAAACCTAAATGTAAAACAAATAATTAAATATGAAATTAATAATCAAATGAAAAATTGATAATTACATTTTAAATTGTAAAGTTGATAATAAAATTTTGTAAAATTGTTAAAACTTGTTTGAGTATAAAGAAGTGATGTATTAAATGTTGGTTGTTAAATGGTGAATATGTTGTAGACTTGTAGTTGTAGATTTGAATTATTTATACTTACATTTCTTAATGTCAATTAAAATTTGTAAAAGCAACATATATATTTAAGAATGAAATATGAAATAGTGTATATAATATTATGGGTTGTTAAAAATGAAAAGAAGGTCAAAGGTTTAGAAAAGGGGAAAAAATTCAAAACATTTATATCATTCAACTTGATCTTATGTCATGAATAAATCTTTGAATTGAACATGATGATTGTGTTATGACTTATGAATATATATGTATGAATAATTGTATAAGGTATGTCATGCATTATTTGTTAATGATGTAAATCATATTATACTCTTCAACTTGATCATTATTTTGGTTATTGTTGGAAATTCAAATAAAATTATTGTTGGAAATGTAAATGAAATTGTGGTTGGTTTGTGATTGTTGGAATTGGGAATTGTTGTAAATGGAAGGAAATGTAAATGAAAGGAAATGGAAAAAGAAGTATAACTATTTTATGATTGTTGTAATTTAGAATTGTTGTATACTTGTATTGTAAATGGAAATGAGATTATGATTGTGATTGTGATTGTTGGAGTATGTTTTGAATTCAATTCAATTCAATTCCAATTATGATTGTGATTGTGATTGTTGAAGTATGTTGGAGTATGTATTAAATTTTGGAATTGAATTGAATTGGATTTGAATTGAATTGAATTGGAATTGGAATTGGAATTAAATTGGAATAAAAAATAATAATAATAACTTAGTACTACTCAACAACAACAACAACAATAATAATAATAATAACTTATTAAAAGTTACTTATAACACTAATTATAATTCTAATTAATAATAATAATAATAATAATAACTTATTAAAAGTTACTTATAACACTAATTATAATTCTAATTAATAAATAAAGTTAATTATCATAATAATAATCATAATAATAATAATATATAAAGTTAAGAATAATAAGAATAACTTAGTAACAATAAAAAATTAATAATAATAATAATGAAAGTAATTTAATAATAATAATAATAACAACTTATTAAAAGTTACTTATAACACTAATTAAAATTTTAATTAAAAATAAAGTTATTTATCGTAATAATAATAATAATAATATATAAAATTAAGAATAATAAGAATAACTTAGTAGTAATAATAATAATAATAATAATAATAATAATAATAACTTCTTAAAAATTACTTATAACACTAATTAAAATTCTAATTAATAAATAAAGTTAATAATAATAATAATAATAATAATAATAATAATAATAATAATAATAATAGATAACAATAATAATAATAAGAATGACGTAGTAATAATAAAAAGAATAATCATAATAATAAATTAATTAATCAATAAATAAAATTATTATTTATTATAATTAATTCAATTATTGTTATTATCAGTAGTATTATCCTTATGAGGATTATTGTTAGTATTATTATTATAATTATTATGATTATGATTATGATTATGATGATGATGATGATTATTATTATTATTATCGTTGTGTAAGTTAATTAATTTTTTATAATTATAATTAGAAAATATTATTATTATTATTATTATTATTAAGAATAATATAATAAATTTTTGTATGAT
>JANZLH020225548.1:0-15389 GCA_026770325.2 Erythroxylum fimbriatum
CCATTATGATGTGTTTATGTGTTATGAATTGTGACAAGTTTTAATGCATTCATGATTTATGAACAAGTTGAAAAGTGCATAAATTGTGTTGTTTGTGAGTTTGATCACTTGACAAGAATTTTGAGAAAAAAATGAGTTATATGATTCAATAAGCATTTTTATAACAATGAACTTTTTAAACAGTTTTGCTTGTTATTTGTTATAAGCATGTTACCCATAGAGCTTTTAAGCTCACCCCCCTCTCTGTCCCCATCTCTAGGTATTGAACAAGAGATCAAGAAAAGTGAATCAAGGCATTACTATGAATTTACATGTTTTGTGTTGCTTTGGAGTAAATTATGTAAACCAAGGTCGTAATTGCATTATGAGCAATAGTTATTCAAATGTCTTGTGAAATTTTGGGATTTTGGATATTGATATTGGTATTGTATTATGGCACGAGATGCCATTGAAGATTGTAAATTCTTAAGTTATGATGTTAATGAAATATGGAATTGTGTATGATGATAATGAAATGTTAAATTATGTATGGATGATTGTCAATTTGGAATTGTATAAATGAAGAAGTAATCAAATTGAATTGATGAACATCGAATATGAGTTGCCATTGCTTGTAATTGAAATGTTATGGAAAGGAAGGATTGGTAATTGAATGGACAAGTTATGATGTTGCTTTAGCTAAGGAAGTGAAATTGGGGCAAAATTCTAAGTTTTTAATAAGGATAAGATTTTGTGAATTGATTCAAGAGAAATTTTGGAATAATTGAGATAGAACTGGCCAAAATTGTCTTCTTGGAAGTTGTATATGACCCTTTTGGCTTTCCGATGCTATAAAGATTGTAATTTTTTGACATCGGAATCAAGAGATATGATTATTACAAGTTAGGGTGTTGTATGTGGTGTGTATGTGATAGCTTTGATGATGGTTATGCTTAATGATGAGAAATTGTGGTTTTGATGAACCATATGGATCAAGAATTGAGAGTTTGATTAGATAAATATGGTGTTTGAATGTTTTATAAGTGTTTTTGCATTAGAAGAAGTGAATTTGAGAAGTTTATAAGTGTTTATGATGTTAGGATGGTTGTAGGAATCATGAAAGAGGGTTTGGAAGACTTTGGGGAGCCCCCATGTCCATTTAACGGACCTTCTCGGGTGTAAAAACACCACTTGAGCAGTCTATGTCCGTTAAATGGACATGGAAGTCCGTTTAACGGACCTTCTCGGGTGAAATGGTGCAGTTTGCCCGATGCATGTCCGTTTAACGGATATGCACGGGAAAGATTGCAATAATTTACCCTCTTGGAGGCAGAATCAGGATTTGTGGTCTTCATGAAAGTTTTAGATATCGAAGTCTGCTTTCCAATGGTCTAAAAACGGAAGCAATCCGACATTTTTGGTGAAAGTTATAGCATTCGCGCCAAGAGGTATAAATCGATTTAAGGTATAAACATGGTCTATTCGTTTGGACATAACTCCCTCATCCAACCTCCAATTGAAGTGATTCTTAAACCAATGGATTCCTAAGACATGTATGTATCTCTCCTAAAATTTTGGTATCATTTGGAGTTGAATTGAGGAAGTTTGAATTAAAGTAAGTGAGAGGTCAGTTGAGAGAGCAGGAATGGTGTATGAGCACATTTTAGTATTTTGATGATATCTTGAGCTATAGAACTCCGATTGATTGATTCTTTCTCTAAAACAAACTATAGACTTAGAGCTATGATTTCTTTGAAGAAGTCAAATTAAAATTCTGATTTGAAGATTTCCAAATTCTGTTCGCAAGTAGGAGAAATGAGGTCAAGCATGGTGATTGGTTAGTATGGGTACACCATTGAACAAATTGTGAGTAAATTTTTTTGGGATGCTATGAGCAAGAAGATGAATAGATAATGTCTTATAAGGGTTCAAAAAAAAACCCTTCAAGGTTATATGCACGCAGGCATTCACGCGTTTCATGTTTGAGCAAGCGTTGGACTCCGGAATCAAGCGGGGTCCAACAGACAAATGAGTAAGCAAGAGAGTTGGGTTCTGAAAATAGGATCCAACAGTGCCGTTCGTGTTGAATTTAACCCAACCATCCCGGGGTTTAGTCCAGCCCACCAAGGAGCCCACCGGAACACCAGGCGCGGGGAACACTCTGTTTTCCAGCACCTAGGCTCGCACAATCCAGTCCACAAAATCTAGGGTGATCCAGGACCCTTCCTCCGGCTACACAAAGCCGGGCTCAAACAAACAGCTGTTATGCCACTTCCAAAGGAACCAACAGAAAACTCGAAAAATAGTGGCCCATATAACCCACTGCACCTGGACTGGCATAGTGAGATTAGACTGCAACCACATCTGCTTAGCTTGCTGGAAAAAAACCCTATCTACCACCTCGCTAGGAAACTGTCTCTAGAACTCCGTCACCCTATAGTAATCCCTCACCACATAAATTGTAGTCTATATCTGCCCATAAAAGGGACAACTATTTTCCATGGCGATATGCCGAGCCACTAGCTGCTGATTCGTCAGATGTCGACGTTTGGCCACTAACCATAGAAACGATCGAATCACTAGGGGCTAGCCTATTTCCAAATAACCTCCCACAGCTTATTGCTGGACTCCCTAGAGCGTCCCTTGATTAAATCATAAGCAGACGCTATATTGAAACGTCCATGGGGGGTTGAAGCCCACATCAATTGGTCCTCCCCGGCATCCTCTGTGGCCAGGCCATACTGCTCAAGGTCCAAACAAACAATAGGCAGGAGATACTGCTGGAAATCATTCCAATGCCAACCACCTCGGTCTTGCAGGAGGGACGCAATCGTAACGAACTAAAGGCTCTCTGGGACCGAAGAGAGGGCTACATGGATGAGCGGGCCCTATCCTTCTAGCCAGTTGTCCAACCAAAAGAAAATGCATCTCCCATTGCCTCGGGACCATGAGAGGCCCGACCAAACTGTTTGTTAGGACGCCGAAATCCCCTCCATATAACTAAGGCCCTTGGCTTGAATACTTAGAGGGGCACCGTCGTAGTGCCAAGTCTATACTTAGCCCGAAGTATTCGAACCCACAGGGAGGTGGGTCTAGTGAGAAGGTCCCAACCTAACTTGGCGAGCAGAGCTTCATTGGTAGATCGAATACGTTTGATCCCCAGCCCCCCTTGGCTTTAGGCTTACACAACGACTCCCAATTAACAAGATGCATTTTCTTGCAATCCGTGGAAGACCCCTAGATAAAGTCCTGCATAAGTTTTTCCAAGTCATGGCACAACTGGTGCAAAAGTCGGACCATCTGCATAGTGAAGATAGGCAAGGCAGAGATGATCGCTTAGGTTAAGATAACCCTGCCTGCCAAGGAAAACGTCTTGGATCGCTAGCCAGTTAGCTTCGACTAGGCATTATCAAGGATATGTTGGCACGTATGACGATTCATCCGTTCATAGATCAAGGGGACTTGATGCTTGGCAAAATGTCTTCAGGGTACGAGCTATAACTTGTGTCTACGGATCCGTAGCTTCTACAAACAGCACAAGGTCATCAGCAAAGAACAGATGGGAGACAAGGGGTCCTGTGCTACTCAACTTGATCGGTTTCCATGCCCCACAGACCACCTCTTGAGAGATGAGGTGCCCAAGACGCTCCAGATAGAGGACAATTAGGTAGGGTGAGAACGGGTCGCCTTCTTTGATGCCATGCGAGGGTCGGAAAGGCTCAGAGACTAACCCTTGCCAGGCCATTTGAAGCGAAGTAGTCGTGACACACTGCATGATGACCCAGATTAAATTCGGAAGCAGCCCGATCTCAACCAAGGTCTCCTAGATAAACAGCCAGCGAAACCGGTCATAGGCTTTCTCCATATATACTTTTAAGGCCAGGTATCCTGTTTGCCCAGTCCGCTTATGCATGGAATGGATAACCTCCTAAGCGATAATAATATTATCAGTGATATGTACGCCCGGAATGAAGTTACATTGGTTTTCTTCCATGAGGTGATCCATATGTGCTTTCAACCGATTCACCAGCATTTTAGAGATAAGCTTGCAAAGGACATTGCAAAGGCTAATCGTTCAAAACTGAGAGATCTGGACCGGAGAAGGGGTTTTAGGGATAAGGACCAGCATGGTGCAATTTAAATCCTAATTCCATCTTTCCATACGAAAGACCTGCTGAATAAACGACACCACAGTCGACCCAACTGCCCCTATTGGTTCTGGAAGAAGAGGACATTAAAGCCATCAACCCTCGGGGCTTTGTTAGGATTCATAGCAAAGATCACACTCCTGATTTCCTCCTCCAGGAAAGGACTAGAAAGCATCTGAGTTTGCTCCACCAAAAGGGTGGGGAAGGCGTCCGAAACCAGGAATTGCATGGTCGGCTCCTCCTCCAGGGAATACAGTTGGACAAAATAATGATGGACAAGATGGCGCAGCTGGTCGGGATCAGAAACGACATTCCTGGAGGGCTCCTGGAGGCGCTCAACGCGTAACTTTTTCCTCTTAGCCAGGGTAATAGTATGGTAATACTTAGTGTTCTGATCTCCCTTGGAGAGCTAGTTACATTGAGCTTTCTGGGGCCAAAAAAGTTCCTCCTTGCACAGAACATGTAAAAGCTCACTACTTAAAGTATCCTCTAACTCCAGCAACGAGTCCCTCAGATTGGCCGTCATAGCTCGTTGAATCCCTTCCAATCGGGCGACCAACTTCTTCTTCCGGTAGAAAATATTGCCATACACTAGCTTGTTCCATTGCATAAGGTGGCGAGAGACCTAGGCTAAGGAGCAGCTCAGAGTCCCCCTTCTCAGGGGTCCAATGCTTCGCAACCACTTCGGGAAAGCCAAAATGAGTGATCCACGCATTTTGGAATCGAAAAGGCGGTGGACCAGGCACCCTGGGCTGGGGGCGGCAAAATTGAAGGAGCATAGGCCGATGGTCAGACCTATGGAAAGGAAGGTGATGGTTCACAGTGTGGGAAAATGTCTGCATCCACTCTAACGATCCAACCACCCTATCTAGGCGAGCTTGCAGCGGACCTCGCCGCCAAGTAAATTTGGACCCAATGAAGCCCAAATCGTGAAGACCACAATGCTGAACCCAAGCCTTAAAATGGGTATTAATGATGGGGGTCTAGGTAGCTCTGCCCCGCCTATCTGTAATTTCTAGTTTAGCATTAAAGTCGTCACTTACTAACCAGGGTCTCGTGGTCTTACCATCAATCCAGGTAAGGATAGGCCAAAGGAGGGCCTGCGAAGACCCTTGCGGACTGGCATACACCACCGTCAGATCAAAAGAAGCCGACCTATACTTAACAGTAGTGTGAAGGAACTATTTGTGCGCTATGACAATCGACAAAGAAAACTCCTCCGTCCACAGCAGCCAAATACCACCCGAGAAACCTTCCGCTTCGACTCGGAAAAAAATTCAAAATCGAAGGAACGAATAACATCATTGGCCCGAGGGCCACTAATACTAGGCGCCAATAAGGACAAAATGCCCGGTTTGTAATTACTAATGTAATTACGCAGAAGGGTCTAAAATTCCAATCCTCTTGCCCCTTGGCAGTTCCAAAACAAAATCGACATAAAAAAAAAGGAAAAAGGAAGCTTACCTCTAAGCCACTGTAAAGCACCCGAATTGAATCTCACAGGTCTCTAAATCTGGAGACGCAGGTGCTAAGTCCAACTCTGGGCAAGGCTCAAAGATCTCCTCGAGCCTGGGCAAGACAATTGGTATGTCTAGAGGATCCGTGGGTAGGGTTACAGGGAGATCTTCCCTCCGTCCCTGGTTCCTCGACCCCCTCCATGATGTGTGGCCTCTCCTCAGACCCCTAGATCGGGTCCTTGAGGATCTGGCTATCACAAACCATCTCGGAATGCGGCGGAATTTCAACTGCTAAATTTCGCTCCTTGTCTGTGGGTTGTAATGGGATATTAAGGGACAGTATGGAGTCTTGGGCCTGCCGCCCACTTTTCCTTGCGGATTAGGGAAGGAATCATAACAAATTTCCCCTTAAAGGCCTTCATAGGCTGTCTAGCCTTGGCTGCAGGCTTAGTCCTTGCTACTAGGGCCTTCAACGGCCCAAGTCCACCTAAAGAAGCCACAAAGACCTTGTGACCAAGCCCATCCAGCATCACCTGGGGGTGGTTAGCTCGTGGCCCATCATGCTCCAAGCGGTCCGTGTCCAAAGGAATTAACGCCATAAACATTGAGCCTTCAGACCCTGTCCTTGCATGTGAACTGCGGTTACTAGTTTGGAGTTGTCCCTTCATACTCTCTGCACATTTTTCCAAGGACCATAACCATTGCACGTTGCATTGCTTAGACGCTGCTCAACAAACGCCAATGACTCACCTGGACCAGTCTTCCCTACACCAAAAATGGACAACGGTGAAGCGGCAGCTGCTATCACCGAAGCTTTCTTAAAGCAAGCGATGGGGGAGTGTCCCACGATCCAGCAAGAGAAACACACCTGAGGAAGACCTTCATATGTAACTAACAACGTTTCACCATCCAGTTCTAAAGTTGAGAGCAACGGTGCATTTAAATCCACATCCACGGCAAGTTTCGCGTACCGACCTCTCTGAGCGTGTAAAGAAGCTTCATCGATCCTTACAGTTGTGCCAACTAGGTTCCCCAAAGCCATTAAGATTTCCGAGTGGTATCTGGCAATAGGAAGATTCAGAATTCTTATCCACACAACAGCATGAGTGATCTGGGCTTGGGAGGGACGAAAACTCGAAACCCATTGCTGGACAGCGATCACTTGCCCAAAGACTATCCAAGGGCCGTTGGTTAGGACATGGAAGTAGTCGTCTTTTGCCTAAAACTTCACCAGAAAAAGTCATAATCAATGTCCACTATCTTCATGGGACCACAGAGATTCCAGAGGCTACATAATCGGGAGGATAGCACGTTGTACCTAACCCTCCTGCCGAGGACTTGCACCACCACCGCAAGGTCCCATTGCTTGTCCAGCATTGATTGCAACTGCTAGGAGAGCGTGATGTTGCCCTCTTGCTCCCTGTCGAAATCGTGATGTTGCCTTCCTCGATAGCAACTAGATGATCTTCCGGTCAGACTGCGGTCGCCGCTGCACCGTCTACCGAGGGACCCCCGAAGACTACTTGGGTATATGATGACTTGATTGGGGGAGGCTCGTCATCCCTCTTATGGGTCCTCCCTTTCTTGGCAAGATGTCCCTCGGAGTCAAGGGAAGTCATAGGACTAAGAATCGCTCAGCTAGTTAACCAAAAAACACACGAAGAAAACTCTCAGAAAGAGAAAAACTCGCGTAAACTTTTCTCACTCTAACCAGACTTTCTCGCTCGATTGACTTTCAGATGTCTTATAATGCAAGGTTACGAATATTTTCTAATCAAAATTTCCATCTTTAAATTGCATGAAGTTGGTCACGCATCCCGTTTTACTTTGGTTCACATATCTCTAAGTTAATATATTCATATAGTATCACGCATCTAAAGAATCAAATTAGTCGTCATTTACATTCTTCATTCCTAAATGAATCCTTTTCCATTTGGGAAAGGAACCAGACAATGCCTCTCTGATTGTTTATTCTAGCTTTGACCTCTTTTTAGACGTGACTTCTTCGTTTTCACTTTAGTCTTGTTTTGCTTATGGAACCTCAAATTCTTCTTCTCCACCCTTCTATCCACTAGAATCTTTTTGTATTCATTATTGCTCTTCCTACTGCAGTGACACCTTTGGTTGCATAAGGCACTAACATACCTCATCTTCCTTCTTTAAAGAGAACACGGAGCTAAGTAATGGGTGATGCTTCTGTTAGTTTATGCCCTTACAGCTAATCAATTAGATGTAAATTAATGTATAACATTATTTTGAATTAATGAAAGGCATTATTTATCTTTATGTATTAATTTAATTAATATTTTATGCTTTAATACTAAAGATAAAATCCTTAGAATAATTACTATGTAATTGAAATTATAATGAGATCATAATTATGAGATTCAATTTACACTTATTTGTAATTCCTAAAATGTTCCTAGTTGTCGTTTCTTCAAGACTGGATATTGTTGAAACGGTAAAACTAGCACACATTATATTTATTTCTTATGAAGAAAGTAATTGATCTCATAAATTAAAGTATAAAGATACTTAAATTAATGTGTGAGTGATTATTAGAGAATAAGTCACTGAACTGACCCGATTATGAGAATTCCGGATGCATATTACTTACGTGTCTATGGATTATCTCATAATGATGGTTGTATAATTGATCCTTAGACTTGAGATTACCAAGGTATCTAGTGTGGGAATTACTGTATTTTGATGCTACTTATGAATTGTCCTAGGATAATTCAGTCGGTAGTAATTGGTTACAGAATGAACCATATGTAGATAGTTGAGTAAGTTAATACAAGATTCGTCACTCTAAAGTAATTAGAGAGAATATTCTCATGTTCTTGATTAGTAATGATTTATGGAATTCTCTAACTAGAGTGAATTGATATTTGAAAAGGAGTTTTTCAAATTTCAATAATAAATCAATTACTAATTAGTAAAAACGAACATGATTGGATGATAAGAGTAGACACTGTATCCATACTGTGTCCAATTAGAATATTCAATAACGAAAGGATTAAATTATACATTATAGCCATGCATGGACAGGTTAAGTCAATCAATTTGACATTCCTTATATTTGGGTAATCATAACATGTTGTTAGACGTCAATCATGATTTATGATTATGAATTATTTAATTGGAGCATTAAAGATAAATCAAAAAAAGTTTTAATTTATCTAATTCTAATTGCAAAAAAAAATTGTGAATTAGAATTATAATTTATAATCATTGCCAATTTATTAGGAACCTAATAGGTCACACATCAAAGAGTAATTTATGAAAGAAAAATCAGTTTAATTAAGTTGGACTTAATTATAAAGTTTGAGAAACTTTGAGGATTAAATATGATATATTTGATTTTATTATAATTAAATTAATTATAATTATAATTTGATTTTAATTATAATTAAAGAGACTTAATTTTAATAAAAGGCTGTTATGATTTTTTTTATTTAAAGGGAAGAACTTTTTAGAAGCTAGCACTTTTTCTTCTTCCTCTCAAATTAGTTTGAGAATTGCTCTATGGATACCATCAGAAGTTGGACACTTGAACAACTTGTTATTGATTAATCGAAAAAAGTTTCAAAGATTTTTCAACAGAAAAGTGAATAAGGTACGATTTCTAAATTGTTTTATATTTTATTCAAGTTTATTCAATTATCGGGATCCACTAGAAATCTGTAAAAAAAATTGTTTTTCGCTGCGCCTGTGATACGATCACGGTTGGATTCCAATAGTGGTATCAAAGCCTCCTTTAATTGTTAATCTTGAATTAAAGGCTTGATTATTGTTGATTTTGATATGTTTTGCATCGGTTTTTGTCTTCTTCCGAAGCTATTTCCATGATTGTTCTTGCGTTTTGAGTTCTGCCTATCTTTGTGTTATGCGATGCTTTTGCATTTGTTCTAAAATCGTTTTAGTATGCCTTGTGTTTTGAGTTCTGCCAAAACTAAAATCTGAAGACAATGGAAATTGTTTCCTTACATGTTTTTCCTAGAAATTGATGGTGTTATGCTCAATCGCATATTTAATTCTTCTTCTGAATCCTTGGAAATGTTTTTAATTTTTATGAACTAAATTTGTGTACTGTCTAAGTAGGATAAACCTTATGATGGATTTTGTGACTTAACTCTATATTTAATCCAATTTAATTGTTGATTCATAAAATTCAATTATGTGTTCTAATTATATCTTGAATTAACATTTCTAGGACATTGGTTCATATATGATTTTGTGCACTAGAGATTGAGAAATATTTTTTATGAATAAATACAGCATAATTGAAAGGAGTTATATATAAACCTATAGATACAGCATAATTGAAAGGAGTTATATATAAACCTATAGATAATCGACATAAATCTTTTGGATTAAGGTTAAACCTTATTATAAAATTCATAAATTGATTAATAAAGCAATCTTAGGGTTTTAACTAGAAAAAAGATTTGAGTTATCAATATCGGATTAGATGTTGATAGTTTTGAGAAAAATATTATCTTAAGATAGCAATTCCCTCAGGCCAATGATCTTTAATTAAATTGCATGATAAAGGTTTAATAACTTATTAAAAATCCTAATGGGATTCATTACCTAAGTACTACTATTTGATTTGGTTAATATTGAAGTGATTATGTTCTTTGTTATTATTTGTATTGAAATTTAATTTATTTCTATTATTTTAATTAAACCATCACCTTTTTGGTTAAATAAAAGAAAAGAGGTAATTACTAGTACTTATAGTCCTTTTTGGATTGATAATCAATGTTGATCCTTACTAACACTATACTATAGTTAAATAGGTGTATTTACCTTTGAAGATCTATAGGGTAAGGATCTTGCATATCATGATCCCACTCTTTCCTTCAATAAAGGTAAAGGAATTAGACAAAGAGATCCTATACACCTTATCTATGCACACTATATGGAAGTTCTCATTAAACTAATCTCCTTCAAGATTAATCAACCACAACATTTCAAATTCCATTATAGATGTAAGAAATTAAACCTTTTCATCTTAAATTTTGTTGATGATCTTTTATTATTTTATGGCCAATCCCCACTCAATCTAAGTCCTCTAGAGTCCTTGAATCAATTTAGCTTTATATCTAATCTAACTTGAACAAATATATGAGTTTCTTATATGTATAATCTAATTCCTCTAATTATGTTGAGTTTCTTCTAAACATATATGGGTTAAACTTACAGGAATTGCCTTTTAAATACATAGGTGCACCTATCTTTGATAAAAAAAAATAGTGAGCTTTAAGGACAGTCAACCCTTTTTTATATAATCAAGAGAAGAATCTACCATTGAAATAATAATTTCCTTTTATATGTCGGAAGAATCCAACTCATTAAATTAATATTATATAGTCTATGTATTTGCTAGCATTCACACCTCTTCTTGCCTCAAAGACTAATCAAAGATATTGAAATATATTTAAAGAATTTTCTATATACTAGATTTGTTGACAATCACTTTAGAGCTAAATTTGAATGGAGGAAGGTGGTTTAGGGATTACATCGTAAAGGAGCACTAATAAAATGCTCATAGTAAAGAAAATTTAGAAATTATTTACTAAATCCCAATCAATTTAGTTGAGGTGGGTGCGTACATATATCATTAAAAATCGAAGCTTCTGGTCCATCAAGTTGAAACATTCAAATTCATGGTCTTTCACTCAAATAATTTAGATGAAGGACATTATGAATCAAGGAATCAAATTTAAAATTAGGAACAGAGAAAGAGCTTGGTTTTTGCTTGAAAACTATAATGATCTAGACCCTTTCTATATGATTCCAGGTTTGGAAAATATCATTGGAGTTATGTAAATATAGTTCCCTGGAAAACAAGTACATTTACATATAACTTAAGTTTCTTTCAATTACTTTTGTAATGAAAATATTTATTATTAATAAAACAAAAGAGTTTGGTTTTATTTTTATGAGCCTTATATATCTAGTCATGACGTACCAAGATTCTTTCATAAGAAATATACATATACATGGAGATGTATGGGAAACATGTATATTATTATAATCTAAAATAATTGATTCACAGTTGAATAATCAAGTTGGTCACTTGATTATGGTTTAGACTGTAGTATTGCGATTTATCTCCGTGCAAGTAAAAGACTTTACTTCAAGGGAATGATGAATTTCATATTATGATAGTAGTTGACTATCGATAATGACATTATTAAATGAATCTGGAATCAAGTATGTTTTAACAAAAAAAGTGGGACATTACTTTAATCTTAAAACATACATCTTAAGCATTCATTTATTATGGACCACAATCTTGATAAGTGGTGAACTCATATGTGTTTCATTATAATTCTTGATATGATTGGAATGGATTTTTATAGAGTATCAATCCACTATTTGCATGTTAGAATTATTAATTGAAACATGTATTAGGGAACATACACTCAAATAAAGAGTTTATAGTGATATCATCACTTCTAGATGTTTTATGTAGATTGGTGATTAAACTGACGCAAATAGTTTGATGGACTAGCTACCCATCAAGTCTTAGAACCTCACAAGTTGGAATCGTTCTGATTTTGGAAATATATTCCATCGAAAGAAAAGACTGTTAGCAAGATTACAAGGCATTTAGAAAGTCATGACTGAGGATAATTTGGATTCCCTACTAGCCTTAGAAGAACAGTTGAATGGGGAACTGATGCAGGTTTTGAGTGAAGAAGAAATCTATTGGCATCAGAAAGCCCGGTGCAAATGGATTTCAAAGGGGGACCAGAATACAAAATATTATCACACTCTCTGTCCAAAAGAAAGAAAATGAGGATCGAGAGACTCAAGGACTCCTAGGGGACAATAATCTCAGACCAAAGGCAACTGAGCCGATTAGCCAGAGATTACTTTGCCCACCTGTATACGCGAGAGGAAGGACATCCATACCGGTTATCGCTCTCAAGTGCATTCCCTTCAATTTCAGAGAACAGTCTCCGAAATTTAGCCAAACCCATTCACCCTACTGAGATAAAGCTTGGGGTATTCAGAATGAATCCGAATAAAACCCCTGGGGTAGATGGTTTCAATGCTCTTTTCTTTCAAAAGCAATGGGGGAGGGTCACTCCTAAAGTGATTGAGTACATTCAAGCAACTTTTAGATAGGACCAGTGGGAAAAGGATTTAAACCAAGCCCTCATGGTTCTTATCCCCAAAAATCCATCCCTGACTTGTTTCACTCAATTTCGTCCGATCAGCCTCTGCAACGTGATTTACAAAATTATCGCTAAAGTCATCGTTAATCGCAAATCACTTGGATTATCTAGTGAAGGAGAACCAATGTAGTTTTATTCTGAGCCGCCAAATAACGGATAATATCACCATTGCCTGGGAAGTAATTCACTCGATGCAAAGGAAGAAAGGGAGGACAGGATTTTTAGCGATGAAAGTAGACCTAGAAAAAGCTTATGACCGCATCCGTTAGGATTTTATCCAAAACACTTTAGAGGATATTGGATTTCTGGACCACTAATCTGGGTCATTATGCAATATGTAACAACGGTGACTATGTAGGTGGCTTGGCAGGACACAGTCTCAGATCCTTTTAGACCCTCACAAGGGATTAGACAAGGTAATCCGCTCTTGTCTTATCTTTTTGTCCTTTACATGGAGCATTTAGGACATCTTATCTCAAGAGAAGTGGGACAAGGTCGATAGAGACTGATAAAATTGAACCCTATAGGGCCATCACTGTCCTACCTTTTCTTTGCGGATAATCTGGTTCTATTCGCAGAAGTAACGGATTCCCAGGTGTAAGTAATCGATAAGACTTTGGAGGAGTTCTATAAGGCTTCTGGGCAGAAAGTTAACACAGATAAAACAAAGTTTTTTTCTCCAAGAATGTTAAGACGAAAACTGTGCGCCGTATCAGTCACGCCCTCCACATTAAGAGTACGAACAATCTAGGCAAATATCTAGGAGTACCTTTGCTCCATGAGCGTACCACGTGTAACCCCTATCAGCACATCTTGGATAACGCCTAAAGGAAACTAACATGGTGGCGCGCAAGACAGCTGTCGCTAGCAGGACATGTCACCTTAACACAGTCTGTGATCTCGACCCTCCCTGTCTTCACAATGCAAACAATGCGACTGCCGAGATGACTCTGTGATGACTTGGAACAAATCATGCGCACTTTTATCTAGGGTTCCACGGAAGAGCAGAGGAAAATGCCCCTTGTTAATTGGGATATAGTGAGTCAACCCAAAAAGGCCGGGGGGCTAGGCATTAAGCGTATTAGGTCTTCCAATGATGCTTTGTTAACTAAGATGGGCTGAGCTCTGATTACACAACCTACAGCTTTATGGGCCAGGATCTTACGAGCTAAATATTGTATAGACCCGTACCACATCCCTACTCCGATAGAAAGGATAGGGGCTTCGAGCTGTTGGCGGGGAATTGCGGCAACTTGGCAATATGTCCATCAAGGTCTAACATGGAAACTGGGAAATGGTAGACACATCTACTTCTGGCTGGATAATTGGGTGAAAGATTGGGCCCGCTACTCTATGTGGAGACTTCTCCAACTCCAGATGGCGACCTTTATGCTAAAGTAGCAGACTTGCAGAATCAGGATGGAAACTGGAAGTGGAATGTGTTTCAACAATACCTTCTATCCTCAATATGTATGGATATAGCGGCAATAACCCCCAATGCAGCCAATACAGTGGAAGATACCATAAGATGGGGACAAACTGAGCATGGACGATCCACAGTGTCGTCAGCCTACGAATTAATCGAAGAACACACCCCGGATAGTTATGCTAGTCCTTGGGCCTTAATTTGGAAATGGGTGGGATCCCAACGGATTAGAGCTTTCCTTTGGCTCATAACCAAGAAAAAGCTTCTGATAAACCAACAAAGAGTGGCGAGACATATTGCAACAAATAGCAGTTGTCATATATGCGGGCAGGAAGAGACTACCTTACATGTCATCCGGGAATGTCCGAGAGTGCTAGCTTTTTGGAGGAATTTTCCCTCGGAGATAATCGATACGAAAATTTTCCAACAAGACGAGGATGTATGGGTGAAATCCAACCTAATGAAGCACTCACAGGTGATGCAAGAGGAATGGACTACTATTTTTGGAGTCGCATGCTGAATGCTTTGGACGTGGCGTAACAAAAGTCTTTTTGACGATGAGTTTGTTTCGCCAGAAGATGGTATGAAGGCAGTTATAGAGTAAGTGGAGTGGATAGTTAAGGCGAGAGAAGTGAAAAGCTGTGTGTTTCCAAACTAGGGCATATTGGTGGGAAGTCTAGTGGGATGGAAAAAACCACCGAAGGAATAGTTAAAACTCAACACGGGCAGAGCGTTTAAACAAGAGTCGCACATCCCTACCACTGGTGGCTAAAATTGAGACTGACATGGTCAATGGTACGACGGGTTTCTCAACACATTGGAAGTAGCTCGTCCTTAACAGTCAAACTTTGGGGAGTCCACTCGAGCCTTACACTGGCTTGGTCACTGGGGTATCGCCAGGTCATATTAGAAGTGGACTCCTTAGAAGTCATTAACATCCTATCCACTCCCATTACCGTGATTGATATGAATAATGTTTTATTGGCAAGTACCCATGGTTTACTTTAACAAAATTGGGAGGTGCAAATCTAGCACGTGCATCGTGAAGGAAATCAGTGTGCGGATAACCTGACCGCCCTTGCAGTCATGGCCAGCCCAGGAATTCATATTCTTCAAGAACCTCCACTGTCAGTCCCCACTACAAGAAAATAAGATTATTTGCGACGTTTTATTGATAAAACGT
>JANZLH020227790.1:0-15342 GCA_026770325.2 Erythroxylum fimbriatum
TTGATGCCTTTATTGTCCAGTCCTCCATTATGCCAAAAGAAACCATTCATAAGATGTTCCAGATCCTTACAAATGTCGACAGGTAATAGGAAAAGGGACATGATGTAGTTGGGCATAGCTTGAGCTACCGTTCGCAGTAAGATATCACGTGGCTTCTAACTGAATTAAAATATTAGTTAAAAAGCCAACTTAATTCCCCCACTAAATGAATCCCTAAATGAAACCTCAAACACTAAAAAACTCCATCCGTAATTGAAATTCTAAATTATATAAACCCCCCAATACTAAAAAATATAATCCTTAAATGAACCCCAAATATTAAAAAGAAATCCAACCCCTAAATTTTGTAAAATCCAAACACTAAAAATTTCCATCTTAATGTCAAAGGCTAATCTTTCAGCACCTAATACAGGCCTTTTCTATTTTTGGTACATGATCCACCACCAGTTTTGCGGGCATTTTCATTGCCTTCAATAAAAGCATAGTACCTAAGTAGGAAAGCAAGAGTAGAAATAACTTATTTCAAGAAGAAGCTCAATATCTATAGTTCGCTAACCATATTAAGGATCATTACAACATCCTTTTATATATTTTAAGACATACCAAGAACTGACTCATTTGAGTATAGATAATTATGGGTACAATCCCTTAAAATATTACAATTAGTGATCAAGTTCTTATTATCTGAGCTAAATACCACTTATTAGGATATAGAGGAGGATCAGGAAGAAGCTGCACATAAAAGAGTATAAGTGAAGAGTTTGTGTGAAGAATATGCAACTAAAGGTTGCAAGTAAGAGTTGGTAGTTCGATATAAGGAGAATCTTGTACTTATAATAGAGGTGAGACTGGCCATATATCAAGATTTGAGGATGGAAAGAACCATTTGGGAATTTGTAAAATTTTCAAATTTTTAAAAATTTTTAGGTTATAAAAAGTTTATAATTTCATTTAATGATTTACTTAATGAGGGAGTTGCGTTGACTCTTTAACTAAAATTTTAATATATGTTAAAAGTCATGTGAATTGCTAATTCACCACTCTTATCAAAAGTAACTGATGAAAATATTAACTTCTATTTTTTAACACTAATAAAATTTAAATTTTATGCACTTAATTTAATAATGGAACAAAGTTTAGGCACTTACTTTATAAAAAAATATTTAAAAAAAACAATTATATCAAAAACTAAGGAAATCAAAGTTTATATGAAGAATCGACATAAAATATAAAATTTCTTAAGAAAAATAAAAATATAAGATTGACTTACTCAATAAAATATAAATGCAAAATTAACAAATTAACTCATTTTATTATCAAATTATAAAAAGGACGGGTAGTAAAGTTTATCATATTTTTTAAAAACTTGATTTTTTTATATCGAGATGATAATTGCTAAATTTTATAATATTGTTAAAAGTTGTAATAATTAAAATAGAAATACAATGATATTAAATTTATGAAAATTTAATTAAATAATATAAATAAAGGACAATAAAATTTTCAAAATGGGATATTAAAATGATTATTTATATAAATAAAGTATGGAGTTTCCATCTTTCGACTTTAGTTATCTTTATAGTTTACACACTCATAGAGTTCCACTTCATTTTTCACATGTTAGTCAACTGTTTGGGTAATGAGTAAAGCTGTATAGGCTGCGTCTCTAAGCCCTTACGGATTTAGAATGTCAAAATGATTGATTATTCAGTAACAATGTGATGGGCTCACTTAACAGATAGTAATGGAGACTAGAGAAATTTAGAAAAGAACTAAGAACAGAGGTTTAGAAAAGAACTAAGAACAGAGGAAACAAACTTTGCTAAGAATATCTGTGCTCCTATTGAATTAACAAAAAACATTTATAGTCTCCATCACAGTTAGGAGACTTAGCCTACACGAAACATAACTCCTAAAAATACTCATCCACAACCCCTACAGCTGAACACCAGCCCATACCCCCAGGAAACAAAAAAAACAACAACTCTCCTAGAAAATAGGATTATTCTTTCCTAAATCAACCTAACACGTAAACACTACTAAGGCCACGTAGAACTCTTCCTTATGAAGACTCAGTCTAAGATCCCACACTCCAATGAGCCCCACTCAAGTTCATATCAGCTCCTTCCCCCTCAAAAGGCGGCTTGTCTGCAAGCAGAAAACCTGGATACGTCTTTGAAAATCTCCTGGCATCTTCCCATGTAGCGTCTTCCAGTGGGGCCCCCTTCCATTTGATCAAGATTTCCTCTTTAGGTCGATAGTGTCCTCGTTGCTTAGTTCTTCTATCCAAAACAACTTCAGGATGCGGTAAAACAAAATTTTCATCCGACGAAAGAGGTAGTTCTATAGAAACCTCGGGAGTACTGCCAAAAAATCGCTTCAGCTGGCTCACGTGGAAAACATTATAAATTTTTTATTCTACTGGCAACTCCAAACGATATGCCACACTTCCAATCTTCCCAACGATCTTAAAAGGGCCATAGCAATGGGGGGATAACTTAAGAGATGCTTAGAAAACCACAGAAGATTGCCTATACGGCTGCAGTTTCAAATAGACATAATCGCTGACAACAAACTCAACTTCACGACGATGCCGATCTGCCATACTCTTCATTCGATCACGTGCTTGAAGGAGAGTGAAGCGTAGCTCTTTAAGCATCTCATCACGACTTCGTAATTGAGCATTTACTGCTGCCACATTAGTAGTTCCTGGTACATAATGATGTAGAGGACGAGGAGGCTCGCCATAAACTACTTCATAAGTAAACATTTTTGTGACTGAGTGTCGAGTTGTGTTGTAGCTGTACTCAGCCCATGCTAGCCATTCACACCATTTCTTCGGCTAGTCATGACAAAAACAGTGCAGATATTGCTCCAACGTCCTATTTACTACCTTAGTCTGTCCATCAGATTGTGGGTGGTAACTTGAACTCATGTTCAATTTCGTTCCTTGTTGTTCAAACAAGGTTTTCCAAAAATTACTCATGAACACCTTGTCTCTATCACTGACTATTGAACTTGGCATACCATAAAGTCGGACAAAATTGTCGATGAAGATCTTGGCCACATGAGCTACCGTGACTGGTGGCGCTAGAGGAATAAAATGGGCAGACTTTGAAAATCGATCAACAATAACAAATATTACCTGATAGTCGCTGGAGTTAGGGAGCCCCTTAATGAAGTCCATGGATATGCCTTCCCAAACCCGGTGAGGAACAGGAAAAGGTAATCCAACTGGTTGCAAGTGCTCGTACTTGTTCCGTTGACATATGTCACACTTCCGGATATACTCCTTCACTGTGTGGTGCATTCCAACCCAATAAAATTCATCTCTTACTCTAGCCAACGTTTTGTGGTATCCAAAATGGCCACCCGTCGTAGTATCATGGTATTATGATAGAATAAGAGGAACTAATGTTGACTTTGGATTCAACAGGACTTGTCTACTAAGGAACCACACCCCATCCTTAAGTTGTGCATCTGGATTAGACTTAAAGGAGTCATAATATGGATCCAATGTGCATTCCATCTTTAGTTGGTCCCACCAACTTGCACAAGGCTTAGAGATGGCGATGAAGTGTAGCTCAACCACCTGAAAGAGAGAATCTGCAGCATGGTTTTGGACTCCTGGCTTGTATTCGATTTTGTAATCATACCCCATCAATTTTGGCAGCCACCTAGTTTGAGCCGGAGTAGTAATTCGTTGCTCCAATAAAAACTTTAGGCTTTTATGATCCGAACGCACAATGAATGATTGCCCCAACAAATAGGGCCTCTATTTCCTAACAGCTTTGACAACAACTAGCATTTCCTTTTCATATGTTGACAATTTGAGAGTGGCTCCTTTTATTGCCTCACTATAAAAAGCAATCGGCCTCCGATCTTGCATTAAGACAGCTCCAATCCCACTCCCACAAGCATCGTATTCTATTACGAAGGGCTGCGAAAATCAGGAAGCCTCAACACAGGAGCTCAGGTTATAGCATCCTTGAGATGATTGAATGTAGTCAAAGTTTCCGTAGTCCAAGTAAACCCATCATTAGATAATAATCGAGTTAAAGGGGCTACAATGACTCCATAATGTTGGATAAACTTTTGATAATATCCTGTCAGGCCTAAAAAATCTCGTACCTCACGAGCTGTTCGCGGAGTGGGCCAAGTCTGGACTGAACGTACTTTGGATGGGTCGGGTTCCATGCCATTTCCCGTTATCACATGGCCCAAATACTCTATGCGTTGCACACCGAACACGCACTTCTCCTCTTTTGCGTACAGTTGGTGTTGGTGTAGGATTGCAAGCACCAATTGGAGATGCTCAAGATGTTCCTCCCACGTCATAGAGTACACTAGTATATCATCAAAGAAGACCAGGACGAATTTTCGCAAATATGGGCAGAATATGTCATTCATCAAGCTTTGAAACGTCGAAGGAGCATTTGTGAGACCGAATGGCATTACAATAAATTCATAATGTCCTTCATGGGTTCTAAAGGCAGTCTTTGGAATGTCATTCTCGCAAACTCGAATTTGATGGTACCCAGACCTTAAATCCAATTTTGAAAAATACCGAGCTCCAAATAATTCATCCATGAGTTCGTTGATGACAGGGATTGGGAACTTATTTTTCACCGTGACCTCGTTCAAGGTTCGGTAGTCGATACAGAATATCCACTCTCCGTTTGCTTTCTTGACCAAAAGAATAGGCGAAGAAAATGGACTAGTGGTCGACCTAATCAAACCAGTTTCCAATAATTCCCTAACTTGTTTCTCAATCTCAAAATTTTGATAATAAGGATAATGATAAGGACGAACATTTACAGGTTTGGCATCGAGTAAAAGTGGAATTTTGTAATCTGGGTTCTGGTGGGTGGCAGACTTTTTGGCTTTGTAAACACTTCAGGAAACAGAGATAAAAGTTTAGCCACATCTGAAGGGATTGGTAAGGATTCGGTGGACATCAAAGCTGTTGTAACCACTTGGATAAAGAATCCCTCACCTAGCGAAAGACTTGTGTACAAGTTTCTTGACTCCTTCTCTGTTAACGTCTCCAACTCTTTTTGCCGCAATCCCTGGAAGACCCTTTATAATTAAAACCCATTGTCAGTTTAGCATAATCAATCTCCACTAGGCCCAACGTTTCCAGCCATTGGACTCCTAAAACCACTGGATAAGCTGCTTCGGGTAACACAAATAATCAGCCTCAATTATACATTCTTGAACCACCAATTGCACTCCTCTGCACACTCCCGTACATGTGATTCTTTCTTTATTAGCAATGATGATTTGGAAATGCTTTTCAACGTCTATTCTGAGCCCAAACTTAGCTGTCACTTTCTTATCAATAAAATTATGAGTGCTCCCACCATCTATTAAAACCAAGATGTCTTTCTTTGATAACTTACCAATAACACGTAAAGTCTATGGGTGTTGGTGTAACATCCCGGTTCCAGCGGGAAGGGTAAAATGGGAATTTTGAGTGATCAATGAGAAATGTAATTACTTATTCATTCTTTATGTGACATATTTGTATTGTGAAAAATGGAATTGTTGCACATGAAATTAATTGTACATGCATCCATTGACATTCCCGGTCTATTTAGTTATAACTGCAATTGGTTGAGAATTTTAAGAATTTGGAGTTATTGATCTTGAAAAATTATTTGGAGAGTGTCATTAATGATTTTTCAATTTTGGAGAATTTTAGAGAATTTTCTAGAATTGTTCGGGGTTAAATCCCGGACTAGGAAAAATGTCAGGTGGCAGACCAATTGATCAATGGTAGTAGAATTGATTGCATATGGCATTGAATTTTGGACATATGGCTCTAGGAATTTTTGACATGTGTTAATTATAGGAAATTGGGCTTGAAAATGATTATTTGAGAAGGATTTATGAGAGTGTGCCAAGTGGCATCCTTATGACCATGTAATTAAGTCCTTAACTCTTAAGTTACATGTAATTGAAGCTTCTCCATTGCTTATTCACGACACTCACCCTTTCAGAAGCTACTTGAGAGTTATTTTGAAGTACTTCTCTCTTCTCTTCTTCGTGGATCATCCTCCTCCTTCAAGTGTTGTGTGATTTGTCCAACTTCAAGCCTAACCATCATCTTCTTGCTTTCTCCTTCTTACTCTCCACAAAACCTCTCTTTACTCCTCTTGAATGTTGATGGTAGATGGTGAAGATTGAAAATTAGGTCTTGGTGATTTTTTGAAGAAATTGAAGCTTTAGTGGTTTAATTAAGTTTCATGTTTTATGTAAGGAATATTGCATAATTGAGGTTAGAATTGATGATTGGATCATGTTTGTTTAAGGCTCGTGTGTGTGTTTTGGTTGATGCTTATAAGTGTTTATATTGTGTTTTGAGTGTGTATGTAGAGCCTAGTTCATGGAAATATATAGAAAGAGTTAGAATTGTGAATGATGGATGGAAAAAGGGATTGGATGAGTATACATATAGGTATTCCCTGTTTTTCATTGTGTTATGTTTTTGATTGTGTTAAATGATGGATCATGACATGGTTGTGAATTATAGCTTGAATGGAATTGAGTATATGATGGATGAAGGAATGGAAATGAGAAATTAGGTTAAGTGAAGGATTGACTATGTGTAAAATCTGGAAAAGTGCCATAACTTGATTATTGAGTGAGTTCCAATTGTATAGTTTGACTTGCTTGTGTGGTTGTCTAAATGAATTGAGGTTTGATGCCAATGGAACTAGAGGTAATGAACTATAATTCCTATGAAGAGGATGCTTTTGAATTATGTATGTAACAGTGCTAAATGTTGGTATGAAGGTAGGATTGTGTTTTCTTTAAGAGTTTGTGCTGATATGAATTGAAAATGGATGTTTGAGTTGATTTGAGAAGTTTCCATGTAAATTTCTCCAATTGAATGGATAACTTGTGAATTTGAAGTGTTTAGGATATAGAATAAGGTATATTTTGGAGAAAGAATGAAATATTGGGATGAAATGGAGAATTGTGGAGTTAAATGAATTAGATTGATGCTTGTGTTGTTTTGAAGTGGTTTGAGGTTAAAAGAATTGAATTTGGGAAGATTGGGAATGTGTTTGATGATTAAATGAAGGTGGGAAAGTTGGAAATTTTTTTGAAGAATGTTGGTTTAATGTGTGTCCGTCAAATAGACACGAATGTTCGCTTAACGAACAGGCTCGGGCCACAGAATACCCTAGAAACCAAGTGTGTCCGCTGAACGGACACGTGAGTCCGTTTAACGGACTAGTTCGGGTGAATTGGTATGCTTGGGAAGACTCACGTCCGTCAAACGGACATGCAAGTCCACTTAGCGGACTGTCTCAGGAGAAATTGGAGTATTTGGTGATTTCATGTCCGTCAAACAGACATGGAGGTCCATTTAACGGACACTCTCGGGTGAATTTGGAGTGAATGGCTAAGCTATGTTCGTTTAACGGACATGCTCGGTAATTTTGAGAAATTGGAATTTTGACCATTTTAGAGGCTAAATTGTATTATGTGGTCTTCATGGAAATGATAGGTCTTGAAGTTTTCTTTCTAATGATCCAAAATTGGAATCAAAATGAGATTTGTAGTGAAAGTAATGGATTGGTAACCCGGGAATTGTCATGCATGCATTATGCATCTTTTGTTTTAATCATGTGCATTCTTACATTGATATTTGTGCAAATTGTAATTGGTATATATGTTAATTGGTTATAGAGGAACGTTTGGAACGTCATCCTACGGACATTGCTGGACCTTCCAGGCACTAGCTTTGGGAGCAGCGGTGAGTAACCTAGACGGTTCCTCTTAATTACTTATGTTTAATTCATTGAATGAATGTGTTTATGTCAATGGTTGACTTGAATGAATGAATGGGAATGGGATTGATTATGGATGCCGGACAGGAGGTCCGATGAATTGTGTACTGGCTATTGCGTTATTGAAGTGCTGATTGATGTGAATATGGGAACTATGTGTGATAATATAATGAATTGTGTTACATGCATCCCATGCATGAATACATAAACAGATAATGGCAGTTGGACCTGAGTAGCCACCGATAGAGCTTAAAGCTCACCGAATGAAAACGAGCCACGAGCTCGGAAGTGTTTTAGAGCCAATGGCTCAACGATCAATGAGCCCGGTATCCAATGGATACGGGACAGTTCAGGCACTCGGTCTCAACAACAACAAAAAATGGAATGGGTCTCATAAGCATTTCATATGCATTATGATTTGATAAATTTCAGTGGTTACTTAGCCTATGTTAAGTGGAACTGTAAAATTTATGAAATGTGCTTATGTGATTGATTGAATACATTGTAGAATCAACTACGTATATGGAAATGGGATAATTGTGTATAATACTATGTGAATTGTGATAATTTCTATCTGATTTGGTGTGTGCTTGATTAAGGAAACCATCGATGATGGTTAACTCATTGAGTTCGCAAAACTCAACAAAATTGCAATATTGTTTTTCAAGATCGATAGGCGACCTTAGCTTTTGAGTGACCCCACTACTGTATAGAGTGTGATTGAAGTAAAGCCATGGCGTAAAGGTTTGTCAGCTGAGATGTTTCTGGATTTTGGATGACATAGTTAGCCTGTGTAAATAGTTTCCTCAGTTTTGTAGTGGCTTTATAATAGACCTTGTAGATCTTTGTATATTAAGGTTTGAAAATGACATTGTAAAGTTCTGATTTTGAGTAATGAATGAGGAAACATTTGGTTTCAAAATTTTGATGAAATTTCTATTGATGCTTTATAGCAAATATTGATATGATGCTATGTGGAGTGAGTGTAGTGATCGATCGTGGTGCGCCTTTATCGTAGGATGTGGACCGGAATGACCTTCGGGCGTCCCGGTGTGTACCATGCGGTAAGGGGGCGCTACAATTAGGGGGCCTTTACTTTCAACCATAAAGTGCTCAAGCAAAAATACTATTGGCTTATGACAAAGAGGGATGCATAAAAACATGTAAAGAAATTTGATAAGTGATAATGTTATTTAGATCTTCAACAAAGACCTATCTTTAATTATACGCCCATGTCTAACCTAATCTCATTTGCACAATGGAGAATATAGTTCATGGGGCCTTTTCCTGTAACCATCTAACATATAAAGTTCATACTAGTAGCAATAAATTATTTTACTAAGTGGGAGAAAGCTAAATTCTATTCCTTTATTACAATTAAAATAATCGAACAGTTCTTGAAGGTTAATATAGTTAGTCGATATAGAGTTCTTGTAATCATTTTTATGAATAATGTACCAAAGAATTACATAGTGTTTTATGTATACCATTCATCCTTAAACAAATAGCTTAGTTGAGCTAACTAATATAACTCTCTTGCAAGGCTTACAAATAAGGATTAAAAATGTTGAAAGCATATGGGTAGATCAATTTCACTTTATTCTATGGGCATATCACTCCATATCTATAACTTTGATTATAAAAACATGTTTAATATTTTTATTTTGATAATTAAGAAGAATTTATATAAAAAAAAACCAAAGATATGTACAAATAGAGTTCACTCAACCGGTGCCTCTAAGGACCAAACAGCTATATCATAAGAAGTTATCCCACAATCCTATCCGAAGCATATGAAACTCAAGGGAACCAACAACTAAAACTTTTGGAAGCTACTTGCCTACCTCCACTGATAACAAAACATAACACTTTTACTCTAACCAACGCCATACAGAAGAAGCAATAACCAGAATATGTCTTCCTCAGCTAAACAATTTCTCAAACCCAGTTGATGCAACACCAAATGTAAAAGCTGAATTCAAAATCTGAACTTCAACTTCCCTTGTCAAGATTGGACCTTCCATCGGCTTATGCAGAGGAACATGAATTGTGTTACCTCGTAGGTGATGCCACTATGGGAGGGAGTAATCCTTGCAAGTTTTCTTTGCTGTGCCTAAAAGGATCAGTCCTGCCAATTCCGTCAGTGTGTTTGTAACAATAAATATACAGACCCGGTTCTCTTTGTCGTTTTAGAGCCTGTAGGAAGTTGGATAGCCAACTAACTCCTGTCTGATCTTCCAATGGGGATTCACATGCTATTGGCCAAAGAATATTATGATCTATCAACCTGCAGAAAAGTTAGTGACGAACAACCTGCAGAAAACATATTTAATCTTAGTCTTATTTACAGTGTAACCATTGTTTTTTGTAGAGCTAAACTTAGGGAGCTTAATGCCAATGAATTTTCAATAAGAAGCAAATGTTGATATCCTCTTAAGTGAAATGGATCTCTTATAAAAGTGTGAGATAATGCTTATATGAATAACTTACCATATCAACAAAGTGTAAAGCAGTACAATGTCAAATGGTATGGTCCTTTCCTTATCAGGGAATCAATAAATAGAGATCTTGCATGTTGTTAAACCTCACAAAAGATAAATACTTATAACATGGAATGGACAACATCTGCATTGCTATTATAAATAAATAATGTTTTGATGAATATTTAGATATTTTTTCGGTTATCACAATCCATCATCAATATAACAAGTTGTTTTATCAAGGAAAAATGCACTCAAAAAGATGTAAAATTGTCTTTATATTGATCAAATAATAAGACATTTTATTAAGGCAAAACACATTTGAAAAGAAGCAGATATATTCTTACGATGATCAAGTAATAAGACATTTCACAAAATACTAAGGAGAAAATAAATAAATCAATATATGACAAGCGATTGTATAAATATAGTGAGTAAGAAGTTTTCTGCTGATACAGGTCTATCATTTAAATGTTTATATAAATACTTCTTTAATTAGTAGTGACTTTTTATATTTTCTCTTTAATTTTTAAAATTTTATTATTTACGTGTTTATATTGAAACTATTTTTGATGTTATTTGGCAAGAACAATGAAAAGACTAAATTAGAGGAAAAAACTTACCAAACATATATGGTTACAGAGCACAACTCACTGTCTTTATATTTCTCAAGACTCGATCATTCATTTTCTCAGGCATTATAGCATTAACAGTTTGTCAAAAGCAGAGATGGGTAGACTTCTTAGCTATGTCAAAATTACATTTAAAGCCACAGCTATACGCCCGCACTGCTATAACATGAAGATGTAGGATTTCCAATACATTAGTAAGTTAATCTCTCCTATTTGTATTCAATTAACACTCACCTAGGTGTGGCTTTTAAGTATGAAGGCAACTAAAATGATACCATAAGAAGGCAAAAATTGTTAAGTGTCCTCTTCAGTGTTGGCTTCCCTCTCTTGCAGTTTCTTCACATAGGCTTTCTCTTCTTCTGCAATTTCTGCAACTTCCTCCATTTGAGATAGATCTGGTATGACAACCCAGAGAAGACCATGGCTACACATCCCCATTGTTTTGTTGAAAGGGGATTGCCACTAAGCAATGATGAAACCACAATGCTCACGAACTTTCTGGTGGTGGTGATTGTAGTATTAGTAAGAGATCCGAATCTGCTAATGGTTAAAAAAATGAAGTTCTGGCCTACTGCACCACACAGGCAGAAGAGAAAAATGTCCCAGGCTGCCTCTGGATGCTGCTTACAGAACTCAACTGCCTCATAGCCAAAACCTTGAGGCAAGCCAAACATGTAGATCATGTTGTAAATCGTACCCCATAAATTCATACCCAACATAATATCCCAAGCACTCGTCTTTGGATACCTGAGTAAAAAAAGAAAAAGTACATTCATTTAGGCGAGGAAAAAGTGCCTGAAGAGCAAGTATATGTAGTGAGTGAGAACATTGTAAGAAATTCAGGAAGAAAACCTTCAAGATCATACACAGATATTTAAGTCGAAAAAAAAGTGATTAGGTAGTTAAAAAGTGAAGCACACCTTGTAGTGAGTGAATCCTGTGTAGCATTTGTAAATCCATCAAATGCAAGATTTAAGAAACAAAGTCCGTATCCAAGAGGTGCATTTGGATGTGCAAGTTTGCTCATAGTTTTTGAGCTGGTCTGAAATCAGGAAGCATACATGAAACAGGACATGAATTAAGACCGAAATTTTGAGTCTATGGCTGTGATACAGGGTTCGAGATGAAGAAATCTTTCAGATATAGTCTCTCACCTTCGAGAGCGCAAATGTTGATACCCCTCCAGCAACAAGGAAAGTGCATATATACTCATTAAGGGAGTATCTTATACCATAAACTAGAGTGCCCATCAACATGACTGCATAAAATTATGAAATAATTCATCAGTAAATGATACTAGAGATGGTGCCTTACTGATCTGGATGCATACTAGAGTAATCCCAAGCACTGAACAAGTACTTTGTAGTTATTTTCCTAAAAAGCTACGAACAAACAAAAAGCAAAACACACTGTGAAATGGAAAGAGACTCAAGAAGAAAAACATGCATTAGTTACAGAGGACGTTGGTCAAAACAACAGAAAATTTGCATAGCTAACTTGGACCTTTGGAAGAACAGTAATTGCATCTGTTCAGAAACCTCAATATATCCAATTTAATCTTCTTAAAGCATCTACAGTAAGAAATGAACCACCAACAGACAAAATGAAAACGATCAAGTTAATTTCTAGAGCACCAAATTAACACTAAAGATCCAAGGTGGTGATCACAACTAGCGATATCAAGTTTGTTTTACATTTTTTATAATATGAAGCTGCACAATCAAAAGAGACACCACACCTGGAATCATTTTCGAAGATTTTGCTAGGACCTGCAGGCACCAAAATCGGTAAGGAAGGTTAATCAATGAAACTTATAATGACTAGAATCTATCATAAAACAACAAACTCCTGAAGAAAGAAAGATTTCATAAAAAGTTGAACAAACCTGAGCTGGGTAGCTGATATATTTCAAAGCTTCAATGCCCATCGCTGGACCAATGGTATTGGTAATTCCTGCACTCCAATACGTCCACCATGGAGCACCACTACCACTTGTACTGCTTCTCGACCAAATCTTTATCACTAGACATCAAAACGGAAATAACCACTTTAAGCTCCAAAACACTACAATATAATGCATGTTATCAAATTACACTAGTGGATTGCGTATAACTTACTTATATAAGACCAAATCAAGCAAACCACATTTTGCGCCAGATTTAGGAACGCTAAATGTTCGAACCTCTTCCCTTCCGCACCAAATCGCTTTGTAGATCTGAAGCAGAAAGGGAATCATCTCATAAACCCTATGTTACAACAATGACGTCGCATCCAATTAGAGAGAGACTTACAGAGTTTCTTGGAGAACTCCTTGATAGATGTACGCTGACCAGATTCCGGCAACACAAAAGGCTAACACCAACACTCGGCGTAGTCCGGCACCGTGTGATTCCATTTCGCCACAAGCCACCGACGACCACTGGATTTCCGCCGAGGTTCCTTTTATCAGTTGACGGAATAACTTAACGGGATATGAAAACGGCGAGGAAGGAATTTTGTGATTTGACGGTGCGGAGATAACGGAAATAACCGCCGAGGTTCCTTTGATCAGATCAGATATATAAAAAGGAAGACAGAGGAGTGCCGAAGTTACGTGGATGTTCCACGTGGGATCACTTGATTGGGTGCATGATTTCAACTCGGGTTTCTCATTGGTTGGAGCAACGTGGATCACAAAACGACGAGAAGGGCCTTTAACACTGTAATATGCGCCCCACCAATCAATTGGATCGTCCATATTGCTCTCCATTATCAAAATATTATAGTAACTTTAATCATTCCTCTCGCTTCTATTAATTACGGGTCCTCTTTCAGTTAGGATATTTCAATTCTGATCCTCTTAATTTGATTTATACATTTGTGTGAACCTCACGAAAATATGTAGGTAAGATTTAATAGAACAGAATTAGAATTGTTAATTGGAACAGAAGATTTGATCTCTATAATTATAAGTAATGCTTTAAAGACTACTAGTAGTAGACTTCTGATTGTTTAACGCCATATTTCATGCACAGGCATCCAAGTGATAGTCCATAAGTACCAATTAATTTTTCTAATGTAACCATTTTCTTGACTCAACCTTTTTTATGTGCTCTTATTGTAAAAGATAAAGATCTAACTTTTGTAAAAGTTTTCCAAATGGAAAGTCTTCTTATGATAGAATTAGCTTAAACCATCTTACTGTGATATTTTAAACTCATCTTTGTCAAAGACTTTCGCTTTAACCACAATCATCAATATAGACATCCAATAGTCTTAGCTAATAGTATGTGGCATCAATTCTCAAACTAATGATCAGGTGATTGTTATATATTTCCATTCTGTATTTTGATTTTTGGGAACAAAATGAAAGAAGAGTATAATTATAGTTTTATTAGACTCCAAACACCATTTTCTTTGTGTCTCTTTCTTAGTGTTCTCCATATTTATAACTAGCACGACTTCCTAATGTTCCTTATGTATTGGCTTATTAGGCTAAAATTGATGTGTCATTTTAAATGTCCATGCTAAGTTGATAGTATCCTTGAGTTAGAGGGCTAGTCTGGTTTCTAAGCTCACAAAACATAGTATTGAAGGATTTTTCACTAATAACACTTTGATAGCTAACTCGGACTTAGGCTTGTGTGAAGTTTAGAATGAGCGAGAATTTCCTTACCTTTATGACGTTCCTCGTCTTTCATAATAAGGATGGTAGGTGTTAGACCCCTAAGTCTTAATAGTGGAATTGTGCAGGCATTGACGAGTATTGACCAGTGTTTAACACTTGAGAATATGGAACAAGACAAAGACTTGTATTAGGCAAGAAAAATGAATATTATAAATGAGTTGGTATACAATGGTGCACATTGGCAGGAATCTTCGACGAGATACAAGATTCATAAATGAGATCAAAAGATAACTTGAAATGGACCTTGCATTGAAGGTTATCTAGATCAAATATATGAAGGAGACATGTGAGAGCTATAAGGACTTAATATGTGCTCAAATAGATGGACCATGACTAATGAACTTGATATAGGTAAGCATTGGACCAGACCAGTATGCTACGAAAGGCTTTGGGCTTGAATAACTCATCATCAATAAATAGAGATAAAGAGAAGATCTTGGGTGATGTGATAGATAAAATTACAATAGATTTACATCAGCTCTAAAAGATAAAGATCATGTGGGAGGATCATTTAAAAATAGTAGAGTTCTTCATGAATATGGATATATCTTTCCTAATTAAATGTAACCTCTTATATTGTTAGTTTTGATGTAGCTAAATCCTATAAGATATAGTACTATTTGGATAAGGGTGTCATCCAATTAGTTAGTGTGATGTAGTATGATAAGGATAGCGGTGATCTAGTTGTTGGAGTTATGTAAATATAGTGCCCTGGAAAGCAAGTGTATTTACATGTAACTTTATCTTCTTCAGTTACAGTT
>JANZLH020231350.1:0-15275 GCA_026770325.2 Erythroxylum fimbriatum
CACTTAAGTTTTGCGACCGAATACTGGTCGGTCGCTATTTCTAAACGGTCAGCCAACTTCGCCGACCGAACGATTTAGTCGGTCGGTATTTCCAACGGTCATCAATTCGGTCGGTATTTGTCGGTCGCAAATCATCTATTTTCTTGTAGTGTGGCTTGATCTTCATCCTCAATTTTTACTCCTACATTCTTCAAATTCAAAATAAGAAAATCAAATTTATCAAGATGTGAAAGAATAGAAGTACCTTCTGTCATCCTCAACATGTACAACTTCTGTTTCAAATAAAGCCGATTTTTTACTGTCTTCTTCATGTACATAGCTTTCAACTTATCCCATATACCTTTAGCTGTGCTTTACACCAGCAACCTCCTGCAAAACCTCATCGGAGAGATTCAATATGATGGTTGATCTAGTCTTTTTATCTAGATCCGTGAATTTATCTGACACCATATCTGCTGGCTTTTTCTCCACTCTATCAAGTGCAATCTCACACCCAAATTGTATTAAAATGGCTTGCATCTTGAGCTGCCACATACCGAAGTTAACACTCCGGTCAAACTTTTCAATAGAGGTCTTCGTTATCGTCATGATGGCTAAAAAATTGTTATTCCAACTATTTGTCTACAGGTGGGCCCACATGAGAGACGGCACAGCGGACCCCACAAAAGCACTGGATGCGGGCCCTACAGGCAAAGTCGGGACTTGGGCCTCACAAGCAAAGCTGAACTCCGCTTACAAAACCGAGGCAGTGGGCCCCGTTTAGACTCATAATAAAAAATCTAAGTTGCTTTCTGATTTGGAAGGTCCACCTTAGTAGTAACCACAAAGCATACGGTGAGTTAGATCAACAGGAGAAAGCTCTGATACTAGTTTGTTAAAGAAAATACCCTCGAATCAAATATCGGTTGAATTTAATAGCCCGAAAAAAAGTAAAAAAATAAATATAGGCAAAACAAAATGGGACATAACACAAAAATTTACGTGGTTCGGTCAATATGACCTAAGTCTGTGGCCAGAGAGAGCAATTTTACTAGTATGCGGATAATGTATACAAGGACAAAAAACTAGAACTAAAGGCTTTTAAAACTCATCAAATATACAGAAAATAACTAAAGAAAAGATGCTTTGTGTTGTTTTGGTGACTGAAGGAGAGGAAGGAATGATGTATTTATGTATCAAACCATGCCTTCTATTTATAGTTCAGGTTCCAAGCTTCTATCCAAAATTTCTTTAATCTGTGCGCAATCTTAGCAATTGACAACAATGCTATACACACAAAGAAAATAATGTATCTATGACAAATTCTAAACGGTAGCTATCTATTTTTGACTTAATGGAGGAGACCAAAGCATGCAACCAATAGCTGACAATTTTTGACTTATTGGAGAGGCCAAGGCATACAACAGGTACATTAAAACTTTAATTATTCAAAAGTCTAGGCCGGTCATTGAAAACACTTGAATCTAAACTCATGGATCATTTCATTGTCATCCGTTTCAAATATTCTCCTACGTAAAGTAAAATTTTCAAATTTTAGTTAAGTACATCAAAACTTTAATTATTCAAAAGTCTAAGTTCAAATTCTTTCGATTTACTTTATACTTATCTCATAATCCAAATGATACGTCAAACTTTTTGCAGATCAGCAAGCAATAGTAGAGACACAAATATAAACATTAAAACTAGTGGTGACAAATCTTACCAAATAACTTTCGGTTTCTGTCTTCCACTAAATGATTACTTTGTTCTTAATTCTATCCCCTCCACAAGTTTAATATAATTAAAAGCCTGATCCCTCTACCTCTAACAAATCATAATTAAGAAAGTAAAAGGTAAGATTAAGAATGCTTTCTTCATCATTTCACTCCTCGTCAGCTTTCTAGTTTTATTCATGTGATAGCTCTTACGGATCACAAGGGCCACTCTTTTTTAGGCTACTGAAGCTGTACTGATGAATTTAATAGGATTAGAGCTGATGTTCTTTGCACCACCGCCACATAAAAATCAAGTTAGATAATGCCAAAAGAAAAGTGGGATTTTCATGTCAGCTTCCTAACGAATACATTTTTAATCTGAAGATGTCATTTTCAACACCAAAACCTGAGAAGAAGTTAGAAACAAGTTACAACTTACAACAAATGTAGTTTCTTCCATGCCTAAGCAGTTGAAAGATACTGAAAATGAAAGAGCATGCAACGCCGCCCATGGATTTTCTTTTTCGATCTTTAAGAAATGTTTTATCAGGAGAGAAGTCTGTACATGTTTAATGCGTCGACCCTGGTATTGGATGTTTGTGAAAGTGACGCCATTGTTGATGCAATTCCTTGTTGTATATAAACTACAACAATTGCTGATACGCAAAATTTGGTAAAACAACATCTTGCTCTGAATAGTAAAGAAGTTGTTTTCGGCCTGGTTGTATCTAAACCATTATATATATATACACCATCCTCTCAGCTCTTTCATCCCACTTTTCCACAAATAAAAAAAGTATTTGGTTCTCTGGAGCTAATCCAACAAATATGGCAGCAAATGACGTGCCATGTTGTGAGCCCATGTTCTGGACATACCTAGTCATCTGTGTAGTTTTAGTGTCCTTTGCTGGTCTTATGTCTGGTCTTACGTTAGGTCTTATGTCACTCAGTCTTGTCGACCTTGAGGTTTTGATGAAGGCTGGTGAGCCCCAAGAACGAAAGAACGCTGAGAAGATTCTTCCCATTGTTAAGAATCAGCATTTGCTCCTGTGCACACTCCTCATCGGAAATTCCTTAGCTATGGAGGTACAACATATTCTCTTATTTTTCTGAAACAAACCCTTTTAAGGTTACATCGCAGACATCAAGACTGTGTGGTGAATTATTTGTTCAGGCTCTTCCAATCTTCCTTGATGCTCTTCTTCCAGCTTGGGGCGCTATAATCATATCAGTCACCCTCATTCTTACTTTTGGTGAGGTAAGATACATTTCAGATGCTTCAGGTTTCTTCAGATATACTGTAATCAGCATGTTTCTGAGAGACAATAAAGGCAAATGAATCTGTCTTTTCAGATTATTCCACAAGCTGTATGTTCAAGGTATGGATTAAGTGTTGGTGCTAAACTGTCTGGTATAGTCCGTTTAGTTGTTATTGTCCTCTTTCCCGTTGCTTACCCAATCAGTAAGGTAAATTCAGACTTCGAATATGAAGTTTAATGACTTTAGATGGAAGTACTTCTAAGTAGTTGATTCCTCTATAATAGTTGCTGGATTGGATCCTTGGTAAGAATCACTCTGCAATTTTAGGACGAGCAGAACTGAAAACCTTAGTTGACTTGCATGGAAACGAGGTTGGTATGATAATTCAGTCGCCTGTTTCTTTTGTCACACTATCATGATCTAACGAAAACCCGAAACACTGTTTCTAATTCAAACTTTCCTTCTGTTGGTTGGCAATGATTGAGATCTTGAGAACAAAATTTGGATTATTCTTAGGCAGGAAAAGGAGGAGAGTTGACACGTGAAGAAACCACCATCATCACTGGAGCTTTGGATATGACACAGAAGACTGCTAAGGATGCTATGACACCCATATTCAATGTTTTCTCACTTGATATCAATTCTAAACTTGATGAGTATGTACCTCTCTATCTGTGTAATTTTCATCTATGATTACGTTAATGACCTATGAACTGGTTTCTTGTGTTTCTCCAGAAAAACTATGGGATTGATAATCAGCAAAGGGCATAGTCGTGTGCCCATATACTCAGGAGGTCCAAGTAACATCATAGGATTGATTTTGGTAAGTGCTGAATAAACTGTAAAAATCAGCTCAGGTTCAAGTTTAGGACGAGCTCAGGTTGAATTTTTTTTCTACTAAAACTGAGTTCGATCTGAATCCAAGTCAAATCGAGCTTCGTCCGTCGATTTTGGTTCAAACAAATTTAGCTATCCTCTTCATATGATTCTCCAGGCTGAATAAGACCAGGTAAAATTACATGCTTTTTTTGAACAGGTGAAGAACTTGATCAAGTTCCGCCCGGAAGATGAAGTACCTATAAGAGATTTAACTATCAGGAGAATTCCTAGGTATAAACATCTTCTCAGAACATTTTCTAGCATTAATTTCCTATCTGAACACTTGTTCTTCCTGATTTTTGACAGGTTTCATGATCGCTTGCCACTTTACGATATATTAAACCAATTTCAGAAGGGTAACAGCCACCTGGCTGTCGTGGTTAGGAGTAAGAATGGTGTTGAGGAAACTGAAGAAAGAGCAAAACCCAAACCTGAAAGGTCAGGCATAAATACTCCAAATGCATCACCCAGGAAAGATAGCGTGAAAGGTAAATGATTTGGCTTCTGGGATATGATTTACTGCTCTGAAAATACTCTAATAGGACATCTCTTTGTGCTCAGGATCTGTCTACTCCAATGGGACTGAAACTCGAATTCCCATATCAAAAAATGTGGACATAGAAGGCTATTTGAACCCGAAGTTGCAAGTGCCTGGATTTCAGGGTAGAAGTCTTCCAAAGGACGACTTGGAATCTCCATATGTTTCAGATGAACTCATTGGTATCATAACATTAGAGGATGTTATAGAAGAACTGTTGCAGGTACGAGGAATTTAAATGCATGTTTTATATTATGGACCGTAAGATCGTTAGGCTTAAGGCCGCTAAAATTCAAAGTTTTTTTTATTAGACTCAAACACAATTAAATTTATTTTTATCCTTTAACTTTGGATTCAGTTTTAATGAGAAAAATTTCTAATTCAAATGAATCCTAATATAATTAGGTTTGGGGTGATCTATCTAAATTCGAATTTTCAGTTAAATTTAGTCTTCCTCAAATTTAAAGTTTAATTTTTTATTAGATTTAAATTTAATATTATCTTTTAATTTCAGATTTAATTTTAAATGAAAATTTTTGAAAATCGAATCTTAACCACAATTTTTATCCTATAATTATTGTAATTGTATATGTGTATTTTATAATTATATTTGTATTATTTATAATTATTATAATAACAGATGATAATAAATTTATTAATCATTTAAAGTCTTTTTATATGCAATCTGAGCCAAGAACATGTAGCCTAACTTTAGTCCCAAGCAACACCAAAATAATGTTGTTTGGCACAAAGAACAATTTATCCCCCAGAGTTTACAATAAATTCTGAGTTGTACCATAATATTTCCATATGTCCAAAATAAACTCTAATATTTATAGAATGTACAAAATAAACTTCAACGTTTGTAAAATATTCAAAACAACCCCTGACGGAGGCTAAACTTAGTGCATAATTGTGTCTAGTCGGAAGTTATTTAAACATCTTCTAAACATTATGGTTCATATTGAATATTTTATAATTATTATGATTCATTTTGAACGTTTTAAAATTTTAAATCCAACTCAAATTTAAGTATAAACATTAGGGACTAAATTGCTCTTTGGCCAATGTTGTTTTGAAAGAGAAGTTTAGGCTATTGAGTTATTCGGACCAAATTTCAAGTAGGGGCATTAGGTGCCACTGAACTTGATATGAAGTCAATTAGTAAGATATGAGTTAATCAGATTTTAAGTAAAAAATCCAAGATAAATTGTTTTATCTAACTTCAGATTAACTTTTTAAGCTCAAGTTTGATTAAGTCAAATTTAATTTATTAACTTTACATCGATTCAATTGAGACAAAGTTATTATAAAGTCGGTCCTTCGAACATGTATCAAGCTCGATCATCTAAATTTAACATGTTAACTTATTGTGTGATTGAGCTGAAACCATATTTGCCATCACTAATTGCATCTATAATATAAGGTGCAATTCTTAGTTTAAAACCTTGTATTAAAATGTGCTTTTTTGTCTTTTTTTCCTATACCTTGGTTGCAGGAAGAAATATTTGACGAGACGGACGAGTACGTTGACGTTCACAAGAAGTAATCCTCAGCTCTCTTTCTTGCAAGCCACAATTTTACACGATTATTAGTGCCTTAAAATCACTAAACCACCTTGTCTTTTTCTCTCTACAGGATAAAAATCAATATATTACCTTCACAAAAGTCGCCATTAAGGTCCCCCAGACAAGCATCAGCATTTGATGCTTTGCGTCTAAGTCAGCAAACTCCTCAAGCTTCTCCACTTTCTTCTTCCTCAAATCAGCAGAGTCCAATAGTGTCTTACCATACTAGCCCGATACTGCACTCACCATTTAGCAGGCGAACTCTGTCTGGTTCACCTGGAGTATTTGTGGAGTCCCCAATTTCGGTTGCTACGAGTGTCACTCAGTATTCACCATCCTACAACAAGGTAAATCCATTTATGGTTATGATATGTTCACGATCTTTATTAATAAGAAACAACTAATCTAGAGTCTAAACTTGAATCTGCTTAATATATAGTTTGTTCTTAGATTTTAGATTTTGTTGACTTAGTTGTTGTTGTTGTTTGGCTAAGTTTTGAGTACTTGAAATCGAATTTGATTAAATGAAACTTGAGTCATTAACTTCGAATTAGATTAGACTAGAGTTAGTTTGATATATCTAGTTTGAACTTCCTAAATAACTTGTCCTAACATAAAATGACTCCAGCATTTAAGAAACTAGATATAAACATCATGTCTAGATGAAATTTCTAATAAAAAGATTATGATGGGTCATGAGGAGCTAAAGATCAAAACAAAGAATATGTCAGGGCAAAGCCAGGGCAATAACGATAAAGAAATTTGAGGGTTAATGTAGTTAACATAACAACCACCTTCATAGTCGATTCATTAGGATCCACTTACAATAAACAAAAAAATGCAACTGAATTTAGTATGAGTAGTGTGTCAGAACATATATAGATAGAGTTTATAGTAGAAAAACAAGTCATTTCTGCTGGCCTTTATTATATCCTTTTTAGGTTCATTGGCGTTTTTAGGATAAATGTAGCATTAAAGCAGCGTCGTTTTAATAGGAATATTTGAGTCGCTTCAACCGAATTTCAGGTATACAAGATGTCTAGCTATTGAAAAAACAGTCATCTAATGTAAATGTCTGACCATCATATCACTTAAAATTGTTCTTCAAATTCCAAAGCTCGTGGACAGATAGTTTTTTCCTTTATAAAATTATAATGCCCGTGCCCTATTTGTAGAGACGATCTCCTTTCCTACTGACGTCAAATTTATTGGCAGGTCTCAAGAAAATCATATGAAAAGCTGAGAAGACCTGATGGTTTGTAAGGTTTAGTTGCTATAACTCCACAATGTATAATTTGCTGAAATAAAATTTGAAATGCTCCCTCGTAGAGAATGAAAGGAATTTGTGAAATCCCAAAATAAGAAGGGATTCGTAACCCTTACACGAACAAAAGGAAAAGGTTCCATCATCAAATCCTGTAATTGTTGTTGTTTTTTTTAATTTTCTTAGATTACCACTTGTAACCCAGAGGAGAAAATTAAACAGTTTGAATTACTAATATTCATTTTTATTATATTAAACTTGAGGAGAAAATTAAACAGTTTGAATTACTAATATTCATTTTTATTATATTAAACTTGAATAAACTAATTTTTAAACATATTTAAGTTTCAACAACATCCTATTTTAAAAACAGCATTTAAAAAATAACATTTAAAATATACACATGGAATAATAAATTTATCATGTTGAATTTTTGTTAATTTGTGTTATGTGCTATTAAATACTTTTATAGAAGTGATTTATATAACTTATCCCAGTATATATAATTTATAATTCTTAATTATTTTATTCCCTTTTATATATTAATTATTCTAACTTACTCGATATTGAAAATTTTCCGATACAAATTGGACCGTGTCAGAATTTTCAATAATCCACGATATTATTTTGTCTAAATTAGTTCGAAACATTTAGGTTAACCCTCTCAAACCTATATTTGGAATAACATTCAATCAATTTCAACTTGGGACAATCTCAAATTGCCATCCCCAGTCTTTGCAAAAACTTAAATACCTTGCTTTGTTCCCAAGTTACATGGAAATGACAATGTAAGATGGTACGAAAGACATTAATAATTCTGACGATAGAGAACGCAGAAATTATGCTTTTGAAATACCCACAAGGCAGTGAATCTGAGTTTTGCAATTAGAATCCTTTTCACTACCAAAGGTTTTTAGTACCTTCCAAGTATAGGGATCTTCCTCGACACACGTAACATGATAGTAAGTAAGCATACCACATCAAATTCTCTGTTTCAGTTATTCTGTTCTATTAAATCTCATCCACACATTTATGTGGTGTCCACATAAATGTGTGGATAAAATTTAATGGAATATGATAAGAACACCATAACCGAAACAGGAGATCTGATCTCGTAAGCATACGAGGGTTATTATTATTAGAGACAAAGCCTGTCTACTGATGTGGCCCAAACCCACAACTCAACTCAAATGAAGATAATGGCAGAATCGGTCAATGCATTTAAATGTAATCAAACAGATTCGTTGTAATCTCCTGAAAATAATTCTAAAAGCACAATCATAGGGATAGACATTTTCATTTTTGAATTTATTCAAATTGATCAATTGTAATTGTATATAAACAGTGAAATGATACATGAATAATTCTAGCTCTTATATGGTATTAGAGCCTCAGACTAACAATTTTTTCCGATCTCAATCCCGATGGCCACAATCACCAACACCACTGCCTATGAATCCAACCAGCTTATCACCATTAACCCAGCTGCTTAAGCTCCTTCAAAGCTCAATTTAACCAATTGCCTCGCCTAGAGAATGCAATTTAACAGCCTATTTATAGGCTATGATTTGCTAGGCTATATCGATGGTACAAAGAGCTGTCCACTAGCCACCATCACCACCAATAACATTCCTGCACCAAACCCAAATTATCAACTTTGGATTCGACAGGACCAATTGATTTTGAAAGCAATAATTGGTGGCTTATCACCAACCATAATACCATTCATTGCAACTACAAACACTTCGAAAGAGGCTTGGGAAATCCTAGCCAATACTTATGCACAAGTATCAAGAGGTAAACAAAAGTAAGTAAAAGCTCAGCTCAAGAAAATTACCAAAGGGCAGATGTCCATTACTGAGTATATGCAGGCGATCAAGACCAAAACTGATGAACTTGCTTTCCTGAAAGTTCCGATGGACCCAGAAGATATCACTGATAAAGTTCTTGAAGGACTTGGTGAAGCGTACATTGAAGTGGTCCACAACGTCAATGCCAGAGATACATCTATCTCGTTTGATGAATTGCGCGAGAAACTCATCACTGCTGAAGCTGAGCTCCTTGCAACTGTCACTAATCATTTCCCATCAACAACAAATTACATAAACAAATCAGGTGGCAAAAAGAATCATCCTACTCAGCAGAATCAAGAAATGAATCGGTGGCATCCTCAACTCTACCAGAATACTTACCATCAAAATTTCCAGCATAATAATTAGGCCAATATTCGCCCATCCTATGCACAGATGCAGTCTATGCCAAATAGCTCCTATACTAACAACAACAATTGGGATCATTCCAATTATCAGTATCAACCAAGGCCATATTTGGGAAAGTGTCAGATTTGTGGGGTACAGGGCCATGGTGCATAGCGTTGTCCTTCATTCCGAATTGTTTTCGCTGGCTCCAACTCTGCACCACCAAGAGCCAACTATGTTGCTACTTCAAACCAAGCTCAGTGGATCCTCGATTCTGGAGCTTCTCATCATGTGACCACTGACTTGCAGAACCTTTCTATACACAGTCCCTACACAGGAAATGAAGATATCATGATAGGCAATGGTTCAGGTATTAATATAACTTATATAGGAGGTGGTACAATACATGCAGAAAATAGAACACTAAAATTAGATAACGTTTTATGTGTGCTTGAAATGAAAAAGAATTTAATTTTAGTTTATCAATTATGTGTTTCAAATATGTTTTTATAAAGTTCTCACCTTTCTCTTTTCTTGTGAAGGAACTGACAACAAGGAGACCACTTCTCAGGGGTGCACCTAAAAATGGACTGTATGAATGGCCAGCTGCATCATCACCAAAGATAGCCCTTTCTACCACTACAACAACTCTTATAGATTGGTACTTTAGGCTAGGTCACCCTGCCAAACAGATAGTCAATCACATCTTATCTTAGCACAGTAATCATTTCAATTTTAGTTTAAATCAATCTAGTACTCATTGTCATGCATGCTTGATAAATAAAAGTCACAAATTACCTTTTTTCCAAGTCTACTTTTGTGTCTATTAAGCCATTAGATGTCAGTTTCTCGGATGTATGGACTTCTCTTGTCTACTCTCATGACAATTGCAAATACTATGTCATTTTCATTGACCATTTCACTAAATACATATGGATCTATCACTCACAAAGAAAATCTGACGTGCATGCTATATTTGAAAAGTTCTTTGACACATCTATAAAGACCTTATACACCGACAATGGGGGAGATTATATTGCTCTTTCAGATTATCTATCCAAAAATGGGATTTCCTTCCGAACCACAGCATCTCATACTCCTGAGCATAATGGCATAGAAGAAAGGAAACACCTACACATTGTCGAGACAGGTCTAACCCTACTAAGTCATGCATCAATGCCTTCATCCTACTGGCCACAAGCTTTCTCAACGGCAGCCTATCTAATTAATCGTATGCCTACAGCCACCCTAAACATGTCCAAACCCTATTACTGTCTATTCCACACAAGTCCAAACTATTCTAAACTTAGAATTTTTGGTTGCTTGTGTTATCCTTGGTTAAAGTCATACACGTCTAACAAAGTAGAACCAATATCAAAGCCTTGTGTATTTGTAGGATACTCACCTTCTCAAAGTGGATATCATTGTCTTGACCCTGAAACGTCTCATCTTTACATCTCTCGCCATGTCAAATTTGTGGAATCTGTGTTTCCATTCGCCAATTTACCCCAGGAAACAGAAACAACATTAGCTGGCCATTTTGTAACTTGGATTCCACCCACACTAAGCCTTCCAAAAACCCCACACCCTCCTCATGCAAAGCCATCACTTCCAATAGGTGCAGCACCTGAGAATATGGAACATCCAGTTGCTAGTAATTCTTCCAAAGAGGAGATTGACACAGAACAAGTGCACCAGTATCAACACACTCAATGATGACTCGAGGAAAGAACAATATCCGCAAGCCCATTCAAAAGCTAAGCCTCACAACTCAGTTACAAGGTAATACAGAGTCTGAACCAACGTGTATCTCGCAAGCACTAAAAGATCATAATTGGCGCAAAGCTTGCTCAGAGGAATTCAATGCCTTACCAAAAAATGGTACCTGGGACTTGGTTCCACCTGATACATCGCAAAACCTTATTAGCTGCAAATGGATCTTCAACATAAAGAGACACTCGGATGGGTCAATTGAAAAATACAAGGCACGACTAGTCACTAAAGGATTCCATCAGCGTCCTGGCATCGACTATGCTGAGACATTCACCCCTGTTGTCAAACCAACCACAATTAGAATAGTTCTCAGCATTGCTATTACAAATGGATGGGACCTACAACAACTAGATGTGAATAATGCTTTTCTACAAAGCCCTCTAACATAAAATGTATTCATGGCACAACTAAAAGGATTCATTGATACAGATAAGCCAAATCATGTGTGCAAACTGAAGAAAGCTATCTACAACCTTAAACAAGCACCGAGAGTATGGTACCAAGCACTTAAACAGTTTTTGATTCGGTCAGGATTTACAAACTCGTATTCAGATGCTTCCCTATTCCTGAATTAGACAACACATGGTATCATTATATTGTATATATAGATGACATTATAGTGATAGGTAACAATACGAATCTCCTAAACCACTATGTCAGTCTATTAGCTCATAAATTCTCTATTAAGGATTTAAGGTCACTATCCTATTTTCTTGGCATTGAATTTGGTTCAAGTTTTTGGTTCGAGTTAGGTTTGAATTTGGATCTTTTCCAAATCTGGCAAGTGGTAACTTAAGAAGCAGTGGTGGATGGTGGACGATGGTGGAGAGTGGAGGAACCGAGGAGGCGTCCGGTGAAGCTTGAAAATGGTTTGGTGGTGGTGAGTGGCAACACGCGGAGAGGAGGGCGTGAGGTAATGGTGTGGAGGAACCAATGAGGGCGTGTGGTGTTGTCACCAGCCGGAGAGGGAGAAGCAACCATCGGAGAGGAGAATGAGAGAGAGAGTATGGAGATTGGAGAGTATCTAGCAGAGAGATAAAAAAAGAGAGAGAGAAGAAGCAGATGCAGATGGGTCGGGGGGTTTAGGCTAAAAATTTGAGAATTTTGCTAATCAGTCCCTCAAGTTTTCAAACCTTACAATATCGGTCAGTATTTTGAATACCAACCAGTATCAGGTGAAAACTTTGGTATCGGCGGTACCTACGATCGGTATCATACTTGAACTCGAGTTTGGGTGATTTAAAGTTTGATTGAACTTAGATAAAGTTCGATTATATTTTGAAATTACAAATTAATAAAACTTTAGTTTGAAACTCAAAAATTTTAAAAGAAAAGGCCAAACTGAGCTCAAAATTGTAACCCAAGCTAAGTTTATTAATTTCAAAGCAGGTTGGATACAGTCCCAATGGCATCTCTAAATGCCTCCCACCTTTTATCTGCTAAAGATTCTGATTAGGAATGGTAAATTTAATTCAATTCGGACCATTGTGGCTTGTTGTCAATAAATTAAATTTAAGTTAATCGAGTTAAAAGGTACAATATGTGATATCTCGATTTTAAATAATTAAAGAATCAATTAATCACATAAAGTCATTTTATTAAATAATTAAAGAATTAATTAATCAAATAAAGTCATTTTAGATCTTATATCGATTAAATTTTAGACTATTTGAACTCAATCAAATCAAAATTAGACTATTCAAAATAATCTTTACACGAACTTCAAGAATGAGGTCAAATTAAAATAAAAATTGGACTTAAGTTGTCAACCAATCTTTTATCAACTCGAATGTCTTCAAATACTTAATTTATGAATTATTATGTACATTTAAAAATTTAATACGTACTAATAAATAATGGTTATACGATTCATTGTTATAAAAAAAATGCAATACCTTATTTTCTTGAACTGGAACATACCTTCAAATTTAGTGTCGAATATGTAATGGCGTTATCAACTTCAAGCACATCTCCTTTACTTGATCGATAAATTAGGTTTTATATGCAATTGGGGTATTTCTTAAACAAAATTACTAAATGCATGTATTTTTCTTGGTACGCATGACATTAGACAAACATTGGAAGGATTTATTTAACCAACTTTCACACATGTATTAGTTTGTACGTTTTTCCATTTAGAAAATACATGGCTATTTTTTAAATTTCTATTTTAATATTTATTATTTTTATATGGTAGTTGTCTGAAAGCATTTATTACAATGTTTAGATGGAAAATTTGTCTTCAATTTTCAGTAAAATGTGCCTAGTGCTTGTTATTGTTCACACTGCAGACGAGGAAATACGATTATTTGATAAAAGCAAAGGAGATTGTGAAGGATCGCAACATGCAGCGAAAATTAAAATTGCAATCACATATAGATTTATTGCATTTAGTTATCATACTTAAATTTTAACAGTCAGAAATAAATACCTGGAATTCGTGAGAATGAACTGATATGAACTTCGAAACTACGAAGTCTCTATGTGCTCCACACCAAAAAATATACCCCGCTTTCAACACTTGATATGGCTATAAATAAATCTGAAGAACCCTTTCTTCAAGAATAGAGGAAACAATTTCTCTCTTGATTCTCTTGTTAATTTTCTCACAATCAAAGACTTATCTTTGATTTTTTTTTGTTTTTCATCTACAAAAAACAACGAACGAACTGATGGAATATAAGAGGTTCCTTCTCACTGTTTTTTCACAGAAAATCAAAGACTTATCTTTGATTAAATCTGTTCTTCCATGCGCGTAATCTGGTTACTGTTTTTCAAACATACGCCAGTTGTTTGTTTGCAGTAATGTCAAACAAACATAAAATCAGTCTCTATCATATATATACTTTTTAACTCTTGCACGTCTTGTTATGCATACACCTTTTTCAAACTCTTCCTTTTATGTTCTCGTGAAAACCAAAACAAAACAAATACATTTGTTTTGTATATCACCGTTCACCAATGAATGAACAACCACTTCCGTTTTTCTAACGTTTCTTTTCAAAACTTGAAACGATCACAACTTTTCATGTTGATTTTTTTAATAAATAAAATAAAACTATTTTATTTTATTATTATTTCTAAGATGAAATAAAATAAAACTATTTTATTTTATTCATTTATTTTATACAAGAGAAATTTCAATACTAATTATATTTTCTATGCTAGCAATACTCTTTAGAATATATATATGTTGTATGCATATATAGGTTGCTTTCCCCATTTAAAAGAATGTCGTTGCCTCCCCTAAAATAATATATATATACATTGCCCCCCCTGAAACAAATTCCTGGCTTCGCCACTGGGTTGGAAGGAAACTTAACATTTATGAGTTGAAGGAAGTGAGCGTTTAAAACCACAATTAGAGCTATATTTGTCTGATTAATAAAACACTGTTTTATTTAAACTATTTCAGTAAATCAAATTATTGTACTTAAGAGTCGGGGAAATAATTCAGTTCTTCACAACCATTAAAATATCTTCTGGGTACCATTTTTAAGTTTCAGGTACCAAATTGCGGTGTGAAATGTTCCGGGGTTTGACAGAAACCTTAAAAGAAAAGGTCATTACAGATTTCCAGGGTGCATGCAACTAAAAGAAGTCATCGCAACTTGGAAGAATTGGATTAATAGCGGATAAGCACTTAGAAAACTGAAAAGAAGAAATCACTTGAAACTTACAACCGCAATCATAGCCCATCTGCAATGAATGAGTTCAGATTCCTTGTACCTCTAAAGGTTCTCCGGGACCTCGCCAAACACACTAACAATAAAAAAGATGAAATAAGGAAACGAAATATATAATAAATGCCTGTTATATTCTTATATTACATTCTCAAATAATTTAGAACCAAAAATACAAAAATACTCTAATGATATGGTTTTAAAACAGAAAAAATTTGTAACTTACGAAAAACATGTGTGATTTGTTCAAGTCACAACTGTGACAAACAATTAAAGTGACAATTGTGACTTGAATAATAATTATATATATATATATTTTTTCTATTTTTATTAATTAAAAATTTATTTTTATTATTAATTATATACAATTTATTATTACTTATATACAAATATTATTATTAATTATTTAATAAAATTT
>JANZLH020234230.1:0-15234 GCA_026770325.2 Erythroxylum fimbriatum
GTTCAGCTTGCTGCAATCTTGGAATTATTTTATTTTGACCGGTTTCCAAGGTCGATTCTTTAATCGAACGACAGAGCTGCGATCAATTACCCTTGAAGTGCTACAAATTAATGGCTCTCCATGTAGTGTCCACTCAAAATAATTTGGAACAAACCTTTTTCTTAACAAATGGAGATTCACTTCATCAATAGGAAGAAGACGAATATGTTTACTCTTTTTACATGGACATCTAATCTTTGGACCATCCATATATGCAGGTTGAGAATATGCATAGTGAATAAAAGCTTTAAATCCCTCAACAAACTCAATTAATGAAATCATCGAGTGTTAATTGTCTATACATGCAAGATCAATCAACATTACTCATTTCTGCAAAACTGTTATTTAAAAAAGTTACTGTGGTAAGATATAATAATCGTTATGGTAATATCCATATTAATCTTACAAAAATTTATTCTTTGCTTTACACATCATTAGATCCTTCATTTCCCTTAAGTTTTTACAAGTTTCTGATCATTTCTCCTCCAAATTAAAACTAACCTATCCTACCATATGATTTTATGATTAGATAACTCAATCACAACCAATTCCACTTTAATGATTGGATAATCACCACATTCTAAGCCATAAGAACCTTACAATCATAGAAGAATATTTTTAGGAAAGATAAGGCTTTCATCTTTATTATCCTAAATATATCTTAATACCGTACAAGCAACCTACAAATGAACTATACTTGGCATATTGATATATTGACTTAATCGATGGAGAACGTATGTGAGTATCAGTCAAATAAAGTAAATTTTCAACCAATATCCTGTAAGAAGTGACATTAAAAAGTAAAAAAAACACCTACATATTATTTTTCTAACTTTATATTAAAATAAAAGAGTGGAAATTGGTTTACAATAAATAAAATCAATGGAAATTAAAAAAGCACTATGGTACTTGGCATTGTTAGACAAGATGAATCAAGAAAGCAAGTTCTCGCTGTGACTCCTAGGTTCATGGAATTCTTTACCGATAAGCCTCATGGGAGTTGCATCACTGGTTTCTAGTCTATATACGATCCTAGGGTTTTATTATGCAAAGAATTGTCTTGTGTTAATACTAAGTTTGATTTAATCACCTACAAGTTCATTTACAAAGTTTGATTTTAAATAATTACTATGGTACGTGGCATTGTTACACTAGATGAATCGAGAAAGTAAGGTTTCACTGTGATTCCTAGGCTCGTGAAAATTTTCACTGATAAGCCTCATAGGAGTTACATCATAGGTTTTCAACCTATATACCATCCTAAGGGTTTATTATGCAAAGAATTATCTTGTCAGTTATGTGTTTATGTTAATACAAAGTTTGAATTAATCACCTACAAGTTTAAGTCTTTATGTTTCAATTTAAACAAATCCTAAACATAAATACTTATGAAACATAAAGACTTAGACTATTAAACCCCAACCTAAAATCTCATCAATCATTGTTATAGGTGAAATTGCAAAGAACAACACAAAATGGATCACTTTGTACACATTACTTAGTTGAACGACTTACCTTAATAGACGAACAATTGCGAACTACAAAGAAGACAATTAAGGTTGAACAATTATCGACGCTCTTCGTCACAGAACATGACCTATAATAAAGACAATAAACAAAAATATAAAAATTAAGGACCATACCATTGGAAAAGCTAATCTAATCACTAACCTATGAGATGTAGATTAATGAACTACATGAAAAGGAGCTTACTTCAACAAGAAGAGGTGCAATTTTTAAAGTTGCTAAGAAGGAGGAAAATTATATATAAGACCTATATTACTAAGAGTGACGAGGATGATATAAGTATAATCACGAAGAAATTTAATAAATTGTTGAAAATTAAGAGAGAAAAGTAATTAAATAAGAAGAAGAAAGCATTTGAAGGCTTAATAAGATGACACTTTTATTTCTTAAAGTCATGAAGCAAAAAATATTATGCAAAGTTTATGCTTTATATCCAATAATAATAAGCTACCCTATTGCTACATCTCTTGTGCTAAGAGTACTAATTATGATATTAATGTTTCATATGATGAGTTAGTTGAATACCTAGAGGCTATAAGTATAAAAATGAAGAAATTATCTTCCAAGTAAAAAGAAGCTCAAAAACTCTTTGATGCATATTGATTGAGATGAGCAATTGAAATGTTATGTGTATGACCTTATATAATCTAAGATTATGGTTGCTGGCAATGAAAATGAGCATGTTTATTGGATGAGAATGAGGTATTGAAAAAGGAGAAATATTTTTAAAGCATCATTTTATAATTTCAGTTTAGTAGGAGAAAAACTATAATGCAACTTGGGTCTCAAAAAACCTTAAATGGTAGACATGTAATTGATTACACTTATAAAACTACATCATCTAAAGATAAGAAAATTTTTGTAATAAAAATAACGTGCATATTGTTGAGCCATTGCCAATGTCATCATATGAGCATATAGACTCCAATTATAGGCATAAAAACTTTAATGCTCCTGTATCATCTTCTATATCCAAAGCTAAAAAGTAATTCCATTTATTTATGTATGGTTCATAACCTAAAACTGGAAGACATGGTTCCTATGGTAAAAATATGCAAAATTTTCATGTAAGGACACATCAAAAGAGCATGTAACACTTCTACATTCATATAGGCTTCTTCGTCGTCAAATTTGTATAAAGAAAAGCTTATAATTAGTATAGCCTATTTGAATTCTTCATAAACTTCAATAGCCCCTATTTCATCTTATAATACTTTAAAAGTAATCTTTAGTTGGCAATTATACATCTAGTTCAATCAAGATATATATCTTTACATAATTCAACTAATAAAGCAACCTTTCTGTAAACTAATGAACCACTAAAAGAAACATTTCAGATCTGTCATAAGCATATTAATCAACATTTTCATATGAAATATCCAAAACATAGTTCTTTTCAGCACAATACATTAAGCTATGCTATTTTTTAAGTTAAGAAGAGATTAAACATATATAATGAAGCACATCTAAAGGAAAATAAAAACTTGGACAGCTTGGACGAAATCTGTAGTAATGTACAAATTCAACATATAATTGATCATTTTTCATTTCGACTCTTCATTTTAGTGTGAATCAATCATTATGTTCAATTTTAAACCTCAACGAAAGTAATCCAAGTTATTAATAAGTTAAATTTACAAGTTTCACTTTCATCATCTATAAGACATATAGAAATGAACATCCACTTCATTATTAAAAGCATAACTCCAATTCACAACATAGGATTAATAATCCTATTTTGACTATGTTAAATATAACACTTGTAATCATGCCTCAAAGAAATAAAACATCAAACTAATATAATATTCACAAATGAACAAGCATGTTTCAAATTGTAGTTTAGTCATGTAATAATTTAGTTTAGTCATCTCTTACTTCATTTTATTTCTTAAGCCTTATAACCTAGCTCTAAATATATCAATTTCATTTCAAATCCTAAGGCACCACTCTTAGCAATTTTTTTCCTTTTCAAAGCCCTAATATTCATTCTACTTATTTTATTTTATTTTATCTTATTTTTAAGCTCTGAAATTCATTCTAAATATTTTATTTTTAAGCCCCGAGATCCAGCTTTAAGCGTTTAATTTTTATTTCAAGTCCTATGATACAACTTCAAACATTTTCCCCATTTTAAAGCCCTAATATTCATTCTAGGGATTCCATTTCATTTTAGTTTAGTTTTAAGCCCTAGAAATTACCCATAGGCATTTCGTTTTTCATTTCTAGTCTTATGGAACTACTGTAGCCATTTTCTTTAGATTCCAACAGCTAATATTCATTCTAGGCATTCCATTTATATTTTATTTTATTTTTTAGCCCTAAGATGTAACTTTGGCATTTCAATTTAATTTTAAGACCTAATATCTATTATAGGTATTGCATTTTTATTTTCAATCCCTAGCTTGTAGGTAAGACTATAATTAATGTACAGTATAAACTAATTCTAAAGGTGCAAAAGACATGCCAAATTCGTATCTATCCCCACCAATGTCATGCCATGAATGATTTGTCTCATTTAATTGCTTTTAGTTCTAAAACTAATCATATTTTACTTAATTCGCCATCATCATTACAACTTTTTTTCCTAGTATATGTTTTGACCTCCTGCCATTGTTAGCAATTAAGATTAGGGAAACCATATACTAGTTTAATTATATATTTTCACTAAACTAACAATTTTAAGTGTTACTATGCTGCTTTTTGTTATAAAAGTATAAACATTGTATCTAAATCCTGTCCACGCTGTATATGAATCCATTTAACTTACCGTATTAAAACAAAACAAATTTATCCCTTTAAGCCTTTCATTGAACACTTTATAGGCATAACAAATTCATCCCTAACTATTAACAAAACACGGGTACCTGGCATTCTTCACCAATAAGAACACATTCAGACGCATGATGAACCACTAACAGCTAAAATAAACGCAAAAAACACAAAAGACATCAACCAAAACCGACCCAAACAACAGCTTCGCTAATAACAAGCAGAAAAATAAAAAACCAAGTGGAAAGGAGGAATAACTAACCATGATGGATGACTAACAGAAGACAAAGATGACAACAACGGTGTATAACTAGAGAATGACAGAAGACGACGATGACAAGGTTAGAGGGAAAAAAATCAAATCATTTTTAGACACCTTCGACAGATGGGGATAAGGGTTCAACACCCTTGCTTAAACGTGATAAGGAAACGACATCGTTTGTCGTTTGTGGTTGAACAAACGACATCGTTTTACTTTCAATTAAAAGAACAACCCGACATCGTTGAATTTACCGACGGAACTTATATTATGAACAAAATTCATTTCAATCGATAAATTTTGTAGGCATTTGTTGTCGAGAATCATTGGCGCCTATTTTTATAACGACTTTCACTAATCCATCGCTAATTTCCGTTGGCAAAGTTTCGTCTCCTCCTTTATCGACGGATCTTTTTTTCCGTCACAAATTACTTTTTTTCCCGACAACTTTACCTATGGAAAGTAGTTTTCGTTGCTAATTTACTACAAAAGTTTTTTCATCGGTAATTTACAATTTTCTTATAGTGGAAGAAGCTACTTGAAATAGAAACACTTCCTAAAAATCTATAAAAAAAAGACAGATAAAAAAACTTCCATTTTACATGACAATATCAACTGCTAATTCGTTTGTCTTTAAACTGCAACATTGTGGCATCTGCATTCGTAGATGTAGATGATACTTTTCTTTCCTAATGTATCACACTAATATCTGTTCACATGCGGTCAATTTGGAAACAAATTGGATTTACTATCATGTTTAAAAATCTTTAGTTCAACTGAATTATTGATAAATAAGAATCTGGGGTGGATAAAAAAGGTATATAAATTATCAAGTGTATAGGAGCTATATAAAAATTAAAAATCTAAAATTCAACTCCAAATCCTCTGATCTCATGCATGAGCCAAAGAATTGAAATTTATTTGTTCCAACACACCTTACATATAATACATCTAATTTCTTGATCCAGTGGCATTTGAAATTACCAGCCTCTTGTTAAGCATTTATTATAGTTTATTTTGTCTCAGTGGGGGCACTGGACACACACCGTGGATCCTCTAACATGACAATGAAACAAAAGAAAAAAGATGCAAGTTTCTACTTTCTACTTGTAGTTGAGTACGTACAATAAATTTGGCAGAGGCAGAGGCAGAGGCAGAGGCAGAGACAGAGGCAGAGGCAGTTATTTTAATTTTCTTTTTATGTTACAAAACACATACATTGTCTGCTTCATGCCTTTGTCTTTTGGGTACTAGTGCAAAAATTTGGGATCCCGATTAACGAAACCACCTTCTTCCATTACTAGTGGACTTCAGCTTGAGGACCAGTTGCTCGCGTTCAGCTTCAACTTCTGCGTATTTAAGGCTCATGTGGAAATAGCGCTCACGAATATCCTTCAACTCTAGCTGAAGTGATGATATGTCGCCGTGATAACCACCTCTTTGCAATCCATCTTCGGTCGACAACACTTTGAGATCAGTTGACTGACTGCTTCCCTCAGACAACAAGCTGAAACATAACATTTTAGCATTACTAACACCTTTCCACGTACTAGTTATACTGATGCTTATGTTAGATAAGTAAAAAGCGGTTTTAGGAAACCAACACACATGAAAAGTATTGGATGAGGTATTTATACATGAAATCGTGGTGAAAAATGTTAAAACTGTTTTAGTGAAGAAACAGATATCTATTGGTCACAGAACAATGTACTTGTACCCACCTTTTAAGCTGAGTTTTATACAGATCATTTGCCTCCAATGCCTCGGCAAGTTCAATTTCAAGTTGCTGGATCTTTGACAAGGGTTCAGTTCCGCTAGCTAGCAAGCTCCCAGCACAATGATTAGATCTGGAATCAACCTGAAACACACAAAAATAAAAAGCAGAATAAATCCCACTTACCACTGTTGTTATGTATCAGAAAAAGAACCATTTCCGAAAATGTTACTTGATTTCATCTTCATTTTTGTTTGAAACTTAATCTCCCCATCATTAATTAGTGAAGACAAGAAAACAAGTTATTGAAGTAAAGGCAGACTACGCTAAATTGCAAGATAGAACTGTGGATATTGACCTGATTTGAATCACCAGAGGTAGGCGTACTCATGGAATTAGTTTCAAAGCAAATAGAGAAGCTTGAAACAGTGGTCCTATTCTGATCTTGTTTCACTTCTTTCCTATCGGTTGGTTCCTCTGCAAAAGCTTGAGCTCTCTTCCGACTCTCTTGCTTCTCCTCCTCCAGGTGTCTTATCCTCCTTTGGAGTTCATTATTTGCTCTTTTGACACGTGCAAGCTCATTTTTCAGTTCAGCATCTGCAGCACCTAATGCTTCTCTTACAGTTAGATCTCCTTCCAGCCGCAAAACCTTTTCCTCAAGCACAACTTTACTACGTTTGCAGTCCTCTAACTCAGACAAAGCCTTCTGCATGTCGATAAGCTTCAGTTCTAACTGAAATTTCTGAGTTTTTTGGGCTTCATAGTCTCCTGATAAACTCTGGAGTGAACCTTCAAGTTTTTTAGTTTCAAATTTGGCCTCACTAAGTGATCCCTTGAGAGCCAAAATTTCATCTTGAAGAACCACTGTTTTCTCCAACTGCAGCTTAAGGTTGGATATTTCGTCTGTTACTTTTAGCCTCTGATATTCAGAAGTTTTAAGTTTTAATTTGAGCACCCTAACGATGCCTTTATACTTCTCCTCGCTGGATTTCACATCTTCCAACAATTCCAATAGCTTTTCATGGTCAGCCATGAGAACTTCTTGATTTTGTTTGGAAACTGCCAGCTCATCTCCAAGTGCTTTCAGCTTTGCTTCTGATTCGATTTGAATGGTACTGAAGTTGATCTCAGATACCTTAAGTTTTCCTCGGACTTCATGCAGCGAAGCTTCAAGCAAAGCTTTTTCTGCACATAAACTGGACATTTCTAGTACAGCATCTGAAGTTGTTGTTCTCTCTTCGTCATGGCTGGCAGATATCTGTTCAGTGAGATCTGCAATCTGTCTTTGAAGTTTCTCAACTTCAACCACCTTCTCCAAGTACATCTGATTCAATAGGTTCTCCTCTGTAACCATTTTCTCCTTGTACCGCCTGTTCTCATCAAGAAGTGTGTCTAATTCTATGTTAAGGGCTTTCTCTTTTGATGCAACTTCTTCCAGCATTGTGGTGTATTTTTCTTCTAGAGCTTCAACTCCCTTAACCATATTAGAAAAGACCTTCTCTGATTCTTTCAGTTCAGCTTCCAAGAGAGTGCAATGTTCATATAGCTCAACATTTTGATTTTTGAACTCTATGTTTGACTTTTGAAGCAAACTACACTCTTCAATTAAACTTGCAGCTGTAGATTGTAATTTGGCATTTGCGATCTTCAGATACTCGCACTCTTCTTGAGCTTCTAGCCATCGAATTTGCATCTCCTGCAACTTGTACTTCATATCAGCCTTCTGAGCCTCCAACTCACCCTCCAGTCTCATTACGTCCTCCTTGAAACTTGCAACACAAGATTCTGAATTCTCTAACTCCAAACGGCTTGACTCCTTCACATCAGTTAAATATCTTAATTGTGATTCCAAGCCACATATTCGCTCCGCCAACTGTACATTTTCCTTCTCTAGTTCAGAGAGGTGATTCTCAACCTCCTTTTCACTATGTTCCAACTCTGACGACTTCCTTATAAGATTATTTTTGGATGAAACATGGGAATCCAAGCTGCTATTGAGTACCATCATTTCACTGTGAAAATCATCCAAGCATTTAAAGGCCATTTTGCTTTCTATTGCCATGGCCTCCATCTTTTCCTCCAACTTCATCTCATTCTGAAGACTGGAAACATGAGTCTTCAACTTCCTATGGCAATCCTCCTCTTCTTCCTTCAAAAGAATATCAGATCTAAGCTTGTCTGTCTCGTAAATAATTTCCACTGGCTCGTGGCCGAAACATGAAGCTTCAGGTTTTGATTCTGTTTGCTGATTTTCTAATTCAGGATAAGAAGTGCTGAGAGGTTTCTCCTTTAAATCATAATCCTCAAGTTTCCTGAGGTTAGTTTCGGTCTTTGACACTACTTCCCTGATTTCTGCACTTTGATCAAGCTCGTCAGCGGATGCAGTATTTTTCACTTCAAGCAAATCCTTTAGTTGAAGAACGCTGTCCAAAATAGCCTCACCTTGCTCTCTCTGACCAAGCAAAGCAATCTGTGACTTGCTTAAACTATACTTATTTTCAGCATCTGTAGGCAAACAACCACTGTATTGTTGCATCTTTACACAGGCTATGCATAACTGTATCTGCTCATCTAAATTCGACAACAGTTCAGTCATCCCAACAAATGCATTTGATTCAGAAATTTTGGGTTTGCTGCAGGTTCCTTCATGGTCGTTGTCAGTCTTAGTTTCCTTTACTTGGAAGCGTTCTACTTGCTTCAGTGCAATCTCCATTTCTGGTTGCTTTGTTAGGATGCGACATTGACAGAGTTCACTGTCAAGGTAACTTGCTTCTTCCTTGGATGCCTGCAACTGAAGCTCCAGATCAGTACACCTTTTCTCCAGATCAATGCATTTAATCTGCAAATGATCAGCAGAAAGATCCTCAATCAGGATTTTCTTTTGGTTCAGATCATTTTCAAGCATGCATATTTGGGATGTCAGTTTGCTCACTTCAGATTCAGCAGTAGAAAGAGAACCAATCCTCCGAATCTCATTGATTGAAGATTCAGAAGAGTTACATGATGGAAGATTCAACGTTGATTCTTTGAGCTTAACAAGAAGCTGCAGATTCTCTTCTGTTAGCTCGTTGCATTCTCTTTCAAGCTCCTCTATCTTCTGCTTCAAGACTTCAATATCTTTAATTGGATTACAAGCTCCACTTTCTACAGAGGCATTAAGACCTGCGGATAATTTTGCTTCCAAATTGATAATTTCTTCTTCTTTTGCTATTAACTTATTTTTCCATTCTGATTCCAACTTCAATAGAGTCTGAGCTTTCAAGTTTCGATCAAATTCCAACTCAAAAATTTTATCCTGAAGAGATTTTTCCAGAACCTTCATCCGATACTCAGAATCATTTTGTAATTCTTCTAATTGCATCTCCTCTGGTTCAAAGTATAAGGATGATTCTTTTTCTAGATGCTCAACAGGGGTATTCTCTATATTTGGATCAAAAGTGGCACTTGTGAGATTATCTCCGAATACTTCCTTGTTTAATATTGTCTCCTCATTATTTTCAATTCGATGGCCTTTATTTCCAGCATCTTCATATTTGGAATGCATGTTTAACAAATCAGCAATTTCCTTTTTCTGTTTCTCTATGGTATCTTCAAGTTCTTGAAGGATGGAAACAAGTTCAATGTTTGACTCCTGGGTTCTCTGAAGCTGTAAATCCAAGTTTGCGTTGCACTCTTTCTGAAACTTTAATTCACTTTCCATTTCCTTTAGAAGATTATCCATTTCTTTCTCTTGGACCTTCTTATCTTCTGTGGCTGATCGCTTCCCTCCTACATCTTCCAACAAGACATTCAGTCGCTTATTTTCTAGCTTCAGATGATCACATTCTAAGCATGACTCTGAAAGCTTCATTTCAAGACTTGTCTGACGCTCTGATTGGTCTGATAAATCCTTCTTCAACCTTTCCAGATCAATCATCAGCTTTTGAGCATTTTGTTCCCACATACTAGCTTCTGCTCGTAGCTCCTCTATTGTAACTTCTGCTGCTTCCAAATCTTTATATGAATTAGAATTCTGCAAGGGTGATGAAGCAACAGTACGTGATACCCAATTGATGTCATCTTTCTGATTCCGAAGATTGCTTCGAGCGATTGAAAATTTTGAATTCAAAGATGAGAGATTTGACCTAGAAGAGCCATCGAAAGAATAAGATCCTGCTACAGTACTATCTTGGGAGTTGGAGCCAGTTGAATCTTGTCTTGCAATATGAGTCTTAGCAATGATGTTGTTGAAGTCATTACGCAGGGAACAGGTTTCTCTGCTCAAAGAACCATCCGTCGAGTCAAAGCTAAAAGGGGATGCTGATACAAACAAGTCCTGTATCAAGAAGTAAGTTCTTTGTTAACTGCATTAGGAACATAGAACAATAAAAGTGTAGAAATTTTAAGTGCTACCAACTAGATAAAGAAATATCTCATCTTAATTCGAACGTATAGTGTCCAATAGCACCGTTATAGTGTTTATAAAATGAAATCACAAATATCTTAAGTGGGACTATAATGTGGAGTGACATAAAGACATCTGATTACTAGGCAGAACCTTCTGATGCAAATGGAGTTCATATGACTGAAATCAAAACATAACTTGTAAAAAGCTCATTTCTACATGGGCAGACCCTTGTAAATCTCTAATAACAGAGGTACAATGGTAGCTGGTTACTAAGCAGACCTCTGATGCAAATGGAGTTCATATGACAGAAATCCAAACATAAATCATAAAATTTTGATTTCAATTTAAACATACCCTTTGTAGGTCTCCTGTAAAAGATGTACTATGGAGAGGGTTACTAGATGAGGATCCAAAGCTTCTTTTGGATGAACTATTAGAAGCTTCAGATTTACTTTCTGTCTCACCATCCCCAATGTTTAGATCCTCAATACTGGAAGCTTTGTCTTCAGACTGTTCCTCCCTTCAAAATATATTCCAAAATCTCTAAGAACACAAAATGAAATAGTTCCACAACAGTTTAAGGTCTTGCATTGAATTGCAAACCTGAGTTCTGCTTCAGTTGTTGGGCAATCATCTGTTGGTGATAGGCACTGAATTTTAAGCTGAAAAACAGAGGTATAGTTCAGATGTTTTATGCCAAAGCAGGTTTGACGAGGAATAACGTTTAACTCATTGGGAGTCCGTGGTCACTATAATAGCTACACACTTGAACAGGTGGAAATTGTGTTGGATTATTGAAATGACTACATTCTTACTTTTAAGATGGTCCCATGAGAACACTTCTTCAATGGCAATGAAACAGGAAGAGCAGTTTTTGATGCCTTGTAGCTTGCTAAATTGACTATAGCTTCTCCAAGGGCACCAGATTTAGCTGATCCCTACATCAATAATATCATTCCAAGTTAATTAGATCTGAAACAACAACAATTAAACGAATAGGCGATCTATACCATGGCAACAACAAGCTTTCGGAGGTGTTCTTCATTCTCTTTGGGAGCATCATGTTGGGGCATCCATATAGACTCTGACAAAGTTTCAGTCCATCGACAACTTCCATTCTTCACTGTCGCTTTCCCCGACTTGACGAGGGCCTTCCCGGTTTCCACAGAAATTATAGATACAAAGAGCTTGTCCCATCCTTTCGGTACCTGCAGTTACCAAAGAGCAATGAACATAAATGATTCACAATGTTCAATTTAATATCTAATTACATTTCTCGTCGCAAAAATCTAGTGAAAACGTTTATAAAAAGCTCCACCTCTTCCCATTTAACATTTATAAAATAAATATGTCAAATAACAGGTCTACTACCGCAAAATTTCGGATCGAATCATGAAGAGTTCGAAAGGAACCAATAATCCGACGCGGTTTATCATCACTTCACTTGTCTCCAAAGCGAAAAGCACGGAAAGATGAAAATGCAGCATCGTAATACACTTACATAATCACATTACAATTCGACTAAACAGAAGGAGCAAGAAAAAAGAAAAGTCGACAGAAATACAGAATAATATAATACTGCAAGACAAATTTCAACAGCAGATTCAGAAGCGTTACAGTGAATTCAAGAAATCGAATAGGAAGAATTTATAATAATCAAAATGTCTACAACCTATACAGACATAATAAGTACATGTGTTGAGGCATGCGTGTCGAGGAAGGTGAGACCTGAAGAGCTTGCAAGTTAGAGAAATGGAAATCAAATTTCTCTCCGAGCTTTGGTTTGTGCTTGCTCAACCTGAACATTTCTTCTTCTCCTTCTTCTATATCAATTCTTTGTGTTGTTTCAGTTTCGTTTCGATCCACACTTCATTGGTTGGTGTTTGGCATAGCAGACAAGAGAGAGAGACTGAAAATAGTAGCGTCGTTCGTTTGTTTGCAGGGGCAGCGGTTTCATTTATTTGTTTGAATTTGTCGTTTGTATCCCTGATTTTCGTGGTATTTATTCTCCTCCCCCGTTCTTTTAAATTATTTCTCCTATACTGCCGCCGTTTTACCTAAGATATTTTTATAAATCCCAGCTCAGCTGACCTCACCTCACTGACTCGCTATGACTTTTTCCTGTGGATTTTCCGATAATTATACTCCGCGAGACATATTTACTGACACGTAAAAGTCAGAAAAGAAAACTCCGTTGAACTCTAGAGATTCCGTCTCCTCCTGGTTACTTTTTTTTTTCATGGTATCATTCGATCGGTAGCATTTCCTTTTCTTTTCTTCTCTCTTTACTTTCCTACAAAGTCATTGTCATTTTCATGTAGGCAAAGAACGACCATACCTTGGAGGTTTAAAAATTGAAACACTTACCTATCCAATATTTCAGTGCCAGATTTTACTAATATCAAATAATTTAACACCAACCTAGCTCTATTTCCACCCATTTTTGCTTGTGTTTTAATGTTTTGATATTGCATTATAATAAGAAGATGCGATATATTGTGCCGTAGAACAACTCTGGCCACCGTACCTACTTTATCCCATCCTGTAGGAGTGCCCAACTTACTTGTGTAGAAAAGAAGAAAACATGGAATCTAGAGGGACACCAACTTACTGTTTGGACGAGCTTAATTGTGATGGAAAGGAAAAATGGTAATAAGGAGCCTTAAGTACATGCACACAGAAAGTAAGGCCAACCTTTTGGCGGCCAAAGATACTTCTCATGTTGTTTAATGGAAAAGAGTTGAACATTTGTCCAAGGAATTGGATCCAAAAATCTATCAACCAACCCGTTGTAGCTTATCCAAACCAAAGCCCCTAATATAATTCCTAGTTCCTACTAAATTTGGTCAAGTGAATCATTTTTTCTCGTGTCTTTTTAAACTAAATCACGCAATGAAGATTCCATATCTGTTCTATTTCACATGAAGGAAAATTCTCACATTTTTATATTCACCACAAACTAGTATATGGTAATTCTTCTTTTTGGCATGCAAATCTCTGTCATCCAAACGTAATCTCCAGTCCAAACGGTCATAAGATCGCACATGGATGACTTGGTAAACTATCATAAAGTAGCTAGGCCTCTTGTTTCAAAATTTTTAAAAACGCACACGTAAGTTACAGAGCTATATTAACTTAATTTTTTTTGTTTTACAACATAACAGACACGTATGCAACCTCAGGCTCGAAAGCGTTATGACCTGAATGAAAACATATAATCTGTATGATCTTATTAGAATACGAAGAAACATATATAATTAAGAAAATAATTTTATTCTAACCTTTTATGCAATATTAATAAACTGAAAGTAGAAGAGCAATTGTGACCGTTTAGATCTCCAACGTAGGGCAGTATATATAAAAATCCGGCGGCTTTTCAGCGAGAACTTGGTTGCCTGTTTGTTCAATTAGATAACCATTTCAAAGTTCAATTTAAGACTTTTTTTAAGAAAAGGAAACTCCTCCACCTTTTAGAATTTATATTTTACGTTGTTACTTAAATTTTTTAAATCTTATCTCTCGATCTAGCTATTATTCCCTTTTAACGTACGTGTATTAATTCATTCTCTTGTTGGTACAGTATTGTAACATGAGTTGTTTCTTTCTGTCTGGTTATTCATATTTGAGCATAATTTTTATCTCTTTAATTCTCTATCTGTACGCATAATAATTTATTTAAAAATCATTTTAAAACTCTATAATGACATTTAGACCTGTTAATACATCGATCTCTAACATTATTTCAAAATGATGTAATTTTCTTTTATCTGGACTGGTTTGATGGTGGTTGAAGCAAATTTTGATACTTAATTCATGTCAGATCAACTTTCTCCTAATCTACCAAGTTGGCGGTATCATTCAAAAGGATGTGACGTCCATGTGCTTGGGATTCTAAGATTTAATATTCTGCCTTTCACCTGTCAAAATAATGAACAAAGGAAATGATTTTGCTTCTGCTTGTCGTCAATATAAATCCCAAATATGTGTGACCGTCCAGCAGTTGTCAAGGGGGTAGGGGGTGCTAATCGTCTACTCAGACTTTTGTTGCTTACCAACTTTTGATAGCCTTACTCCTCCTACGTGCCTTCTCAAAACAAACTACTACAATTTAACGTTATGTCGTATTGTTGTCTTTTCTTTTCTTCTTTTTTTCCAATTTAACTTGAAACGGCAGTAAAACTAGGTAACATTTCTTCTGTTACCTTCTTCCCTTCCTTGTTCCCTGCTCCAAAGCCTACTATTTCACGCCGAACAAGGTATTCATTTCTTCTATAGACTAACAAAGATGAGGCCTTTCAACAGAGAAGATAGCAAAATCTCCCAAGTTCAAACCTCTGGATAGCAAGACTAGTTAAGGCAAACCCGGTGCTTTAAAACGGAGGTTCACTGAAATTAATTGCCCAAGATTATTTTTTTGCTCGTTGAATGCGTTTACTTTCTGAAAATTCTCTAGTTTTCTAGGAATTTTTTTTCATGAAATAGAAAAAAATTAGAAAACATGTTTATTAATTAAAAAATAGATCAATTTTTCAAGAAAAG
>JANZLH020234938.1:0-15219 GCA_026770325.2 Erythroxylum fimbriatum
CTCCTCCCACGACACCTTCTCTCTCCTTTCTTCTCTTAATTTCGTTTTCTCCTCTCTTCTCATGTAAGCCAACTCTTATTTCCTCTCTTTTATACCATTTTAATGCTAGAAAGTCCAAAATGCCCTTACTAATTAGCCTTAAGACTTTCCCACTTAAGTGATCTTCCTAAACTACCCCTCATGCATAAGTTACCATCTTAACACATTAATTTAATCACTTAAGCCATCTAACCTTATAAACATGAACATGTCAATTAATTCTAACACAAATTAATCTATCAAGACTCCAAAAAATCATCTAATCATGCTTAATCAATAAAAAAAATTCAGGTGCCAACAGTTTGTCTTAATGAACAATTCAGACATAATGAATTTTCAAAGCAGTTTGCATAGATAACAAAACTAAGTATCACAAAAAGGCATAATCCCTTCATATCAGAACATAATTTTATTTATATCAAAGTCAAACATATTTCAGAATACAAAAGCAGATGACTGTTATTCTATCAACAAAAGTGGGTCACGGGACTTATACAGGAGATACCATGATTGGTATCATAAAACAGGAGAGACTTACGTCTCAATAACAGGAGACACTGAAGTGTCAATAACAAATGACACGAAGTGTCAGTGACAGAAGACACTGAAGTGTCACAGGAGTAGCTGCAGACCCTTCTAGGCATGCTTATTTATCCACAACTAGGACTTAATATATTCAAAAATAGAATAGGTTCATACATTCAACAATAGATACATTCCCAATTCAATGCACACATATAGCATAAGTAAAATCAGTTCAGTATTAGAAAAAACAAATGAAGATGAAACTATCTTAAATTACTCACAATTGTTCTCCTAAGCCTATTGCCTTGACGTTCCGGAAATATTCGGAAATGGTCGCACTACTTGCTCTCCTATATACATTAAAACAATTTCACATTACTATACTGCTTATGTAATTAAGTAAACACATGTATAAATGTATCATGTATCATGCATGTACAATGACAAATTCTCGGGTATATTTCTGTAACAAATTGATGTACATATCAGTTGTACTATAATTGTGTTAAAATTCACACACTCAATTACTATTCGAACTTTTGCTGGAAGCACCTTATTCTGGTCAACTTTGCATAATCAATAAGATCAAGAAAATGATGTATTTCTATAACACTTTCTTCTAGACAATTTTTTCTCTATGTCTTAAGTTTCTAATGATACCAAGATCATAAAATTTGGTTTATTATTCAATGAGTTATGCTCAAAATACCACAGACTATGTACATTTGAAATTTTAGTTAATGCATGATCATGCATTCAAGTTGTGCACCTTATAACCCTCAATTCTAATATCCAAAAATTACAAGCTTTATACCAATCGAAAGCTAAGAGAATAAGCTATAAATTTTGTGAAGAATCTTTGTCTGATTTGACCTACATCAATACATTTTTTTCAATAACAATAGGACATGATTTCTATCCCTAGTAGTGCTACAGCTGAAGCCAAGACTCACTTTCAAGCTAAATTTCAAGATCCTTAAAGACAAAATTCAAATTTAATTTCTTCTTCACATTTGTATCCAAAATGTTTCTAGTTTATTTTGAATCAAAAATCATCTCATTTAGAGCTCTACAGATCAAGTTATAATAAAAATACCAAAACATGTTCACTATAATATCTTCAGTTTATAATATTCTAGTACATACCCTCACTTTGAGTCAGTCAATCTTTTTTCTAATCAATTAAGAAAGCTCTAAATTTTTATGGAAAGAACCATGTCTGAGGAGTCTATTGGTTTAAGTTCCAAGTCATTTGGAGATCTTTAGGTCAAGTAATGGCCAAAATACCAATGTCTGTATAGTGAAACCTATTCAGTGAAACTCCTACAATTAACTCACATCTTACACCTTCAACACCCCTTCACCAAAATTCATGAATTCCACTTCAATTGCACCTTATTAATGCCTCAATTACACATCAATTTTCTATCCAGAGCCAATTCCAAAGTCATTCAATAAACAGCTTACAATTCTTATCTTCCATATATTAAAACCAAAACAGTATATGCCAAACTAGAATTATTTTTCCAGCACCTAATGTTCAACATCATAACACATATTTTTGGACAACTTAGGTATCATAAAACTTATATGAATACATGCTATCAAGTGTAGAAATCCCTTACCTCTTTAACATCAAAGAACTAGCTAAATCAAGCTTCCAAAAAACCAGCACATATCTAAGTTTAACATGCAACTTTCAGCATCAATGAGGTAATAATACATAGAATCACAAGACCTATTTCTTAATGAAATAACTTACAAATCTTCCAAAGGTTGATAATCCAAACTACAAAAAAAGTCCAGAAGTTAGAGAGAAGATGGGGGGTTTCATGGAGAGAAGAAAGCAAAGTGAAAAAAAAAGAACAAAACAGAAAAGTTTCCAGCAGAAACTTGCTTCATCACCACCTAGGTGTCACTCCCTCTATAAGGCATATGTCTTCTTGCATGTGTCACATATGTCCTTTACTTAAGCTACCATTTGTCACATTTCCATTAAACCATGTGTCACTTAATGAATGCTGCCAAATGTCACAATTGGCCACTTGTCACTTTATTAACTATGCCATTTGTCAATGTATCAACTATACCAAATGTCACTAACTCATAGGCTTAATCATTGAAATTTTCATGTACCAATTTATCTTGCCACTTGAAAATTTTCCTAATCTAAATATACATTTAAATACCTTAATTCTCTAATGGTATCAATTAATTCCAATTTACTCACTATAGTCCACTTGATCAAAAATTCAAGTCAAAAGTCTTTCATATTTTAATCATAGCAAAATTCTAACTCCTATCACACATGTACTTTCATAAACATGTATTATTTTAGCTAGGGTATATTTTGGGACCTTACAATATTGCTCTCCAAATCCACAAGTTGAGAACAGAGGAATCAAAGCCTAATTACCTCTTCCTTCTTGCCTCTACTGAAGATTTGTAACCTCCAAAGATGACCAATCTTCGTCCAGTTAAAGAGACAATCACAAACTGTAAAACAAAAAGAAAGAATAAAAGAAAATAAGTATATAATCTGATTATGCTTTTAACAAAACAAAACTAATAATCAATCAAATATTTAATCTCGCGTGCTAAAGTTCTATTTGAATAAGCATTTTACATGAGAACTTAAGTTTCATCAAACATTTCTAAGTTTCTTTTCTTACCATGTACGTCCTTTTATCTGCAACAGATCACAAGAATGAAAAAGCACAACTGTTAATGTAAAAGATAATAACTACGTAATGTGATAGAAGCTTAGCTGCTAAATTTAAAACTCGAAGTTTGAACATTCAAATTCAAAAAGCCCTTGTGTATATAATCTTTGTTAGTATAAAAGAAGGGATGGATAGTAGAGAATGTGTGTAAATTTTTTCATTATGAGAAAATCATTGAATATATATATATATATATCTTACCCCATAATTTATATGATATCTTTAATGAGTTGTATGGTGCATGTGTTTTCTTTAATTTTAAAAATCTAATTTTTATTATCAAACCTGCCCTTGTGTGAATGCTAACCAAACAAAAATCAAAGGGTGAAAAGATGAAGCGCGTCTAGAGTGATGAGTGTCGAATGTTGAGCGTTGAGCGAAGAACATAGAGAGGTCTATAACTTCTAAGATTTCAAGGGGTTTCAACTCCTTCTACATCTATGGCTTCTTCTTCGTCTCCCAATCACCCTCAAACTCCTCTCTCCCCATTACCTGCCCTTGACCCTCTCACCCACCAAATCCCTAACCGCAAACTAGATCAAAATTCCAACCCAAACACCATTGCACCCATCCAGACCACAGAACCACATCAGAAATACCTATCCACCAACCCTACAACCGCGATAAAACCTCTAGAGAATATGCCCGAATCTTCGTCCCAATCACTTGAAAATAACAAAGTGGGGCACACCAGATTATGGAAGGCAGTCATTTCTGAGGGAATGGAGGAATCAACAGAAGATAAATCTTTAACTTATTACCCCCCGGAGGTCAAGGAGGCTCAGATATATGTCATCCCACCTCTAGAGCTAGCAAAAAAGGGAGCCACACAATTCAAGTTAGCTCTTATGGGTTTTTTCTTAGGAAAGAGACTAGCTTTTACTATTGTGTAGAGAGCTCTAGCTAAGTCTTGGGTAGAGTTTAGGCTAAAGGAAACTCTCATAACTAGCTCAAACAATTTTCTATTTAAGTTTGACTCAGAGATAGGCTTGAACCTGGTATTGGAAAAGGGACCTTGACATATTCAAAGGAAGCTTTTGTTTCTAAGAAAGTGGAATTTGAATGGTGAGGAACAAGAAAAGATTAATTATGCCCTAGTTTGGGCTAGGTTTCATCATATCCCATTTGAATATTGGAATACTGAAGGTTTGGGGAGGACTGCAAGTGCAGTGGGACACCCCTTTTAATGGATACACAGACGGCTAGGATGTCTAAGATTGTGTGTGCAAGGATACGTGTAGAGCTAGAACTACAGAAGAGTTGGCCCTCTTCCTTTCAATTGGCTACTTATAATAAGGAGGGGGAAATAATTTTCAAGGAAATTAGGATTGAGTATGAATGGAGGCTTGATCAGAATGCATTGAAGAAGGAATGGGCTCCTAAAGGGAGAGTGTTTGAGATTGGTTTATAACAAGAGTTGGAGAAAGGAAAGGAGTAGATATTAAACACTCCAAAGCATTAGGGAAAGGAGCAGGAACTTTCCTTAAAGAAGGTAACTCCAAGCAATAAGGAAATTAGACCATCAGAGATACATAATGGGCAATGTGAGGACCAAGGTTCACAACAGAAGGATCCTATAAATGAGATGACTATACAAGAAGATAAAGATCCAAGTATTGCTAGGAGTCCATCTCTTCAAAGCCATGATCATCAATTGCAAGAAGAATTGTGTGGAGACCTTGAGGAATCCAACTCTTTCGCCGTAAATCAGGTAGGTATTCCTTCCTCTCCTAATTCTGAATTGGTCCCTACTAGTTATGATATTAAGGGTGGGGAAGAGGGGGTTTTTACTGTGAGGACAAATAGGAAATCTGGGAGGAAACAGAAGTAGATTGTGTTACTGGTCTTTGGTTTTTATGTTATGGATCTGGTTTGTTGGAATGTTATGGGACTCAACAGTCCCAAAAATCAATTAGTAGTACAAGCTTGTCTTAAGAGATTATCTGATTCTTTTATTTGTTAGATAGAATCTAGGATTAGGTCTCCTTCCTATTTGAACTTTATGGTATGACTAAGTAGTTTGATGCCTCTATAGTTGTTACAGATTTGGATGTCCCCATTGTTCTTGTATAAAGGAATTAACAAACTAAGTCTTCACTCATCCGGTACTTTGGAGGACTTAAGGATCACATTAAAATGTTTGGATAGCTAAGTAAAACCCTCTTTGCCTAGGATCTTCCATACCTTTATGGGTATCTCATTAGGCCCTACTATCCTTCCACTCTTCATCTCCCTCAAAACTCTTCTAATTTCTTCCCCTGTTATCTACTGGTAACGAGTAAAGTTACAATACCTCTCAAATATGTTAAGATCACCTAAAGAGATGTTGTCCTCTATGCCCTAATTAAAATGCTAGAGAAGTACCTTTGTCCTCTTTTCTTGATGTCATTCTTGGCCATTGAAAATAATTTTATGACAATTGATTCTAATTACATGTTAATTTGATTCAATAGGATATCATAATGTATAGTATAAATAGACATGTTGAAATTAACGATTGATTGATGTTGTAAAATTTAGAATTTTGGTTTTCTTGAGGACAAGTAAAACTTAAGTGTGGGGATATTTGATAGAAGCATAATTAATCATAATTTAACCTTATATTTGATGTATTTTTGCTTGATATTTTATACTTTTATTGTATATTTGGTATTTAATGTGCTTCAAGTGTGTTTATAGGTTATAATTGCTTTCACAGACTTAAAGAAGAACATTTCAAATGAAAAGACTGCATAGAATGAAGAATTGAAGCACAAAAGTGATGCATGATCGTGCACTTGTCCAGGCCATGCAAAATCACAATTTCAGGTGTTTTTGGACATACACAGTCTGATAAACGCCTAGAAACCCTAGTTTTTTAATATAAAAAGATGTTTTTGGCAGCTAATGAAGGGGGAAGACTCTTGAAGGTGATTTCTAGAAGTGGAGAACGTCCAAAAGGGATGAAATTGTCTAAAGAAGTGGCAAACACATAGAAATCATCGAAAGATCCATCAGAACACAAGATCAAGCCTCTACATCACAAGAACATTCGTTAAAAGACAATTAGGGAAATTTAGAATTATAAGCCCATTGTTTTCAATTTGTATTTCTGTTTATGTATGTTTGATTTTGGGTTCGATCATGTGTAGCTAAAATTCCAGTTAGTATTTAGGTTAGATGAACCTTATGTGAATACTGTTATATGGTTTGATTCTTTTATTAATGCAATTGGTTGTTTGACATATTGTGATTTGATTACTCGTATTATTTATGTTCTAATAACCCGAGAGTATTATATCATAATTTGATTTCATGCATAGAGATTAAGAAATCTTAGTGTGAATAGATCTATCGTAATTAGAAGGAGTTGATTGCAACCTTCGAGATAGGATTGATTGTAGCTTTAGAGACGGGATGACATAAATCATTCATATTAGGGTCAAACCTAATAGAGGAACTCATAAATTAGTAACACAGTCCTATAGGATTTAACCTGAGTAATTTGATTAAAGACCTTAGGATTGGTTGTTAGTAGACTCAAGGTCAGCTGTTATCATACCATAGGAGTCTCCACAGTCCAATTAATCAACAAATAATTTCCTGATAAAAGATCAATCTGTTAAGGCTTTAGGGGGATTCGAGCCTAGATATTAATTGGTGATAATGATAGTTTTCTAAGTGAATTCCACTCTATGTTCATTATTGTTTTCTATTTTATTTTATTTGTTTTACTTTTATTTATTTTCCATTAAAAATCTAAAATCAATCCTTAGGCTAGATAATAGGGGAAGGGTGACTACTAGTACTCATAGTCTTTATGGGATTAACCCGTACTTGCCGATACTAGCTACAGTTACACCGTACACTTGCAGTTTATTACATAATTGGCTAACTAAAAAAAATTAATCAATTTTTTGGCATCGTTGCCTAGGACTTTGATATTAGGAAAACCTAAATGCTATTACTGTAGCCATTTTCATTTTATTTTGATTTATATTTGTTTTCATTTTATTTTATTTTAGTTTTGATGTTGCTTTTGCTTTTATTTTCTTTATTTTATTTGTGGCTTATTAATTTAATTATCTTTTGAATTTATCTACTTAATCTTCAGTTTGTGGTTTATTATAGGAATTACGATTCATTGTCATATCATAACTCACATTGGAAGGATGAAGTGCATAGTACTTTTATGGGAGCTAGAATATGTCTTCGCAAACTATGACATCGCCTTATGGGAGAGTGACGTGTTCTCACATGTTTTCGGAAGCTCAACCGATGTTCAGGCCATGTAGCGACATTGATGGAAGTTATCAGTACATTCATAAATGTCGAGCACCTACTTATACATGGGAGCAACCGAGCATGTACAATCAACCTCAAGGTGCCTTATACGAGAATAACTACAGTTTAGAGTGGAGTAATTCTTATACTTATGAATGGAACGATTACACTCCATTTGGAGATTTATGGCACCATGCTTAGTTGTTCAGGCCGTGTAGCGACATTGATGAAAGTTGTCAGTACATTCATAAATGTGGAGCACCTACTTATACATGGGAGCAACCGAGCATGTACAATCAACCTCAAGGTTCCTTATACGAGAATAACTATAGTTCAGAGTGGAGTAATTCTTATACTTATGGATGGAACGAGTACACTCCATTTGGAGATTTATGGCACCAAGCACCTCCTTGCAACGAGCCAACTCTAGAAGATAAATTAATAGAGATCCTTGCTGAAATAAAAGCTGCCTGACTGACACAAATTTAAGAGTAAAGAAAAGACCAGGGATAGCTTCATGAATGGAGGGACATTCCAAAAAGAGCTTATAGAAGAAAAAGAAAGTGTTACAGATAAACTAATGGAATGCCTTGTCAAGAGAGTAGCTAGTCAACGTGAATTCGATGAGAGACTTTTATCACCTACATATGATGAGTATAATTTAAGCTTCCAACTGTCTTAGAGTGAAGAAGAGACAACAGTCAATTTCATGAATGAAGATACATGTCAAGAAGGTGAGGAGGTAACTGCAGTTCTAAAAAATATTATGACCAAATTTATTTAAGAATCAAATATATGGCATCAAGAAATATATAGAATATGGTGAATCAAGTCGATTAGCTGGTAGAGATATTATCTAATGAACCACTAGTCAGTTTATCTAGTCCTAATGAAATAGATCCTAACAAATTTGGAATGGAAATCACCTTTAGTAGTGAAGATGAGCTCTCAAAAAAAGAAGAGGAAGAGGAAGCGAGTATTACAAATAAATTATTGGAACTCTTTGTTGACATAAAAGTTGAGTGACGTGAATTCGAGTGAGAAGAAAAGCTTTTGAAATGGAGCGACATTCTAGGAAGAGCTTTTGGAAGAAGAAGAAACCTCCATCCAAGAAGAGGAAGTAGAGAAGTGGTAGGGGATCACTGAAGAAGATGAGCCAGAAGCCTCTATTTAAGAAGAAGAGGATAGAGTTGATTGAGGAAGAACTGGAGGAGGAACCAAGTCAGGAAACTACTGATGAGGTGTTGGTAGTGACCTTAAGTACGGAGGTTTCCCACTTATTTAAAGACAACTATTCAAGCCAACTGATGATTCAGGGAGTTTCATTATCCCTCATTTTATTAACAGTTTTTCATTAAAAAGGGCATTATTGCTTGAAATTGGATTTATGAATTTGATAAATTATTTCCTTGTTATTATCTTGCAATATATGGCTTGTTTGTAGGCTACGAAACTACTTGTATGGAGGAAGGGTGGAAGCAAGACGTTGATAATTGATCCAGGATGATGTTAAACATGCAGGATAAGTCGAGCTACTGACGTTAAAGAAGCATTACATAGGAGGCAACCTATAAGTTAGTTTTAATTTTATTTTAATGTTGATAATATCTTGTTTTTGCTTTCATGTTAATTAGTATAGGATTTTTATTTTCTGTTGTGTTAGTTCTTTTATTTCTTTTTATCCTTTTCTTTCATATTTTGCAAGGCTGTTAGTCTCACATTTGATGGATTCAAATCAGAAAATCATCCTAATCAGGAAAGTACCAAACAACCCTCTCACTTGCATATTTACTTGTATTATGTACATTGGGGACAACGTACAACTTTAAGTATGGGGATGGATTTAATGAATCTTAACATGGTTTCTTTAAGCTTATTATAATTATGATTATAATATTTTATGAAATGATGTCTTGAATTTGTTGAAATCTGTCCATGAATACTATAGGTCCTTATTGAATATTGATTTGAATTGGTGTGCAAAAGGATGATGGTAAGAATAAAATTAGTTTTCTAAGTTATATTTTTCGTAGTCCTTGAAATATTTAAGTTGAATGATAATGCATTTTATTTACATACATATATACCCATATTTTTTTGTGAGCTTTTGAGCCTATAGAGCAAATTTTCAAAATTTTGTTAAGCTCTTTTTATTCTTTCATGTATGTGATATCGTGTATAGTAGGATAATTCCAGAACTTGCTTTTATTATGCATATTGAGGCCATATTTGTTAAATTAAAAGCATTGATATGATGAAGGCACTTAGATTCAACAACTTGTTATAGTAGGATAATTCCAGAACTTGCTTTTAGTATGCATATTGAGACCATATTTGTTAAATTAAAAGCATTGATATGATGAAGGCACTTAGATTCAATAACTTGTTGTAGCCTATTTCTTTGAAAATTACCGTACCCTCAAATTTACCTTTAGCTTTTTTCATTAATTAAACCCAAATCATTAACCTTTATCTTTTTTTTAAGACCTTCTTATTGTTTTGAAACCTGAAGATTATTTACATTATTTACTTGTTTGAAACTTGAATTTTTGAATGGTCCAATATTTCTTTAATTATGGTACATGATGAAACTGCTCGAAATTACTGTAAAAAAGGAAAAAAAAAGAGAGAAAGAAAAAAATCGAGCAGATATACATATAATAAAAAATGAAAAAGTATATAGTACTGTTAGTTTTGCAATGAAAGGACCTATATGTATTGTGAATAAGTTTCATGTAATTTTCTTTTTAGTAAATTTCATTCAAATTAACCCTTGTTATTATCCCAATCATACCTTACCTAAGCCCTATTACAACCTTATAAAGACCTTTTGATTTTTGTTTCTAGTTTGTAGATAAGTGCTGGAGATGTGATTTTACTGCAAGCCTATGATAAGGATTCTGCTATCCATTGATTAAGAGTTTTGATGCTTTTCACCCTAAACACTTAAGTGCATTGATTGAAATCATAGTGAGGGTGTAAAGATTTATGCTTTTTATTTCAATGTGATTACTGATGTGATTACTATCAATATTGCTTAGGAATTTAATTTTATGACAACGTGATTTTTGATTGCATGTCAATTTGATTCAATAGGATATGATAATATATAGTATAAATGGACAAGTTGAAATTAGTGATGGATTGATGTTCAACAAGGGTCTACTAAGAATAGTAGACAGTTTCAATCCTTTTCAAAGTCTAGCATGACGAAATTCACAGGAACAATAAACTTATTCACTTTTACAGATGCATCCTCCACCATGCCAAACAGTTTCTTTATTGATTGATCCGCCAACTAACTAAACATGGAAGTTGGCTTCACATCTCCTAGCTCTAATTTCCTAAAAATTGACAAAGATATAAGATTAATACTTACACCTAAGTCATGTAAGCATTTAGAAAATTCTAAATTACTAACTATATAGGGTATAGTAAAACTCCCTAGACCTTTCAATTTTGAGGGCATATGGTTAGTAATTATAAAGATACAACTTTCCATCTTGGAGACCATTTGATTGTCATCCCAATTATGCTTGCTTGGTAAGATGTCTTTAAGAAATTTTGGATACTTAGGTATGCTCTCCAAAGCTTCCACAAAAGACAAGTGAATTTGCAATGTCTTTAGCTTTTTCACGAACTTTGCAAATTGACATCCAATTTGTTCTTCTAAAGTATTTATGGGAATGGTATTTTTAGTGGATATGGAGGAGGAGAAATATAGCAAGGATCCTCATTTTTAACTTCATCCTTTTTCTTCTTCTCTTGATCTTCTACAAGTTGGGGTTCAACTTGTTTTTTTGTTGGTTCTTCTAGCTTTTCCCACTTCTAATAGTGATAGCATTAAGTTACTCCTTTGGATTTGCTTCCGTATTACTTGAAAGGCTCCTCACACTTCCTATAGACAATGGATTGGCTAACTGACCCATTTGAACCTCCAAATTGTGAATGGAAAAGGCATAGTTATTTTCTATTTGATTAAATTTTGCTTCCATCCTTTTGTAGGTCTCATCTTGGCTCATGAACATGGAATTAAACAAGTCACATCGCCAAATCTTTAGGTATGATAAGTTTGGTCTACTACCGTTCCATATCTTATATAAAGTCTTATCAACTGATTTGGATGGAACTTTATTTAGAAGGTAAGCAGCAATTTCAATGGATATCCCCAAAACAAGATAGGAAAGACTGTGTCACTCATTATGGAACGTACCATATATAATATAGTAGGATTTCTCCTCTTAGACACTCCATTATGATGTGGAGTTCCAATAAGAGTCTATTGTGAGAGAATCTCATTCTCTTTTAAGTAACCAAGAAAATTGTGGTCCAACTATTCACCAACTTGATCTGATTTAAGTTTCTTAATGTTCTTACCAATTTGTTTCTTAACCTCAAGGATAAATTCTTTGAACTTTTTAATTGATTCAAATTTTTGTTTCATTAAGTGAACATAACCATATCTAGAAAGATCATTGTGAACATAATGAAATATGAGAATCTACCTTTGCACATTTGAATATATAAGCTCTAGTAACTCACTAGCACATTTTCTTGTTCCCCTAAAGGATAGTTTGGTCATCTTTCCCAATAAACAAGATTCGCGAGTTTTTTATGATTCATAATTAAAAGGATCCAAATATCCTTCCTTATGTAACTTTGTAATTGTAGTTTAGTTGATATGACCTAACCGATGATGCCATAAATAAGATGGATTTTGGTACCTTGACTTTCTTTTCTTGCTATTTATGTTAAGGACTATCCTTTTAAGATATAATTCATACAAACCATTTATAAGTAATCTAGATCCATAATAAACATCATCTTTATAAAAAGAACAAATTTTATTCTTAATAATAAAGACAAATCAATTTAAATATAAATAAGAAATAGAGATGATATTTCTAGTAATAGCTGTAATATAATAATAATTATCTAGTTTTAGTTCAAGGCTAGAAGGCAAAGCTATTCTATAAGTTCCTATAACTAGTGCAACAACTCTTACTCAATTGCCAACTTGAAGGTCTACTCGCCTTTCCTCAACGATCTACTCCTTATTAACATTTTCATGTTATTACAAATATGATAACTACATCCATTATTTAATACCAAAGAATGTGGGATAAAAGTAGAAAGATAGATCTCAATCATAATACCTAAAGATGGAGCTATCTTAAGCTTCTTCTCTACTAGGCTAGCAAGATAATCTTGGCAGTTCCTCTTCTAATGTACATCGACTCAACAATGAAAACATGTTCCCTTGTCATTGATCTTTTTCTCAACACCACTTTTTGGCTTTGTTACTTATATAAGTAATGATATTTAAGTAGATAAATCAACAAATTAATAAAAATAATAAATTAATCTATTTGACATATACAACTTATATTGTGTTAATTCCCAATTTCCCTATATGATGTGAATGTCTATATAAAATGTTACATGTCTTAAAAATGTTAAGTTAACAAAAAAAATGTTAACACTTAAAAAAGAGGGATTGATTTTGTACTTTCTAAGAGTTTTCCATAAGATTTGTAAATAATATGAGGTTTTGGTACAATTGATAAAACTACATAGGATAATGATATCTTTTAACCTTTTATTATAATAAAACATTTTCTTTATCCTCTTTTATGAGGGATTCCCATAACAAACTTGTGATTTTTTAGGCATGTGATCCTAATTTCCATTATTGGTTGTGGAAGTGTGTGGTAGCTAAAGGTAAATCCTGATTCTTTAACCTGATTGCATGTGATCTTTATTTATGCAATCTTTATTATTTAATTTGAGTGCATATGGTCCCTGAACTTGTTTTAGTGGAAGAATTGTGATGCTAATTTAATATTCAATTGATTTTTGGTGTTTTGATTTAATGTTTGTGCCTTTATACCTAGCATAGTTTTCATGTCTTTTACTATTGAAAGATCATGTAAATAATGAGGAAATGGGTTAGTTTACTTATTTATAAGAAAAAAGTTTTTTTCTCCCCATTTGTTTTTGGTAAAATTCAGTGTTAGCTCATTCAATGATCTTTAAGATGCTATTTACATTTGTTATTATTGCTCTTCAATAAAATACCTTAGAAATAACTACAAGGAATTCATATTTAAAATGTGGAATAAGTTAATTATATCCTTATAGTTATCTATAAATAGGATGGACTTTATGTTTTAGTGTATAAATGAGACATATGTATACTTTGTTTTATGATATAATATCATGTTATTATTTATTCATGTAAAACATTCACCATTATATGTTTATTTTATATAATGTTATGCCAGTGTCATATGTTATTTATAATGACCAAGAATACAACGGCTCATTATTGAAGTATAAGAGCTTTTTTGAAGTGGTAATTTTAAATTCAAGTCTAAACTAATAATCATTTTTATATGATGGACCTTGATTGTGAGATGTAGGTAGATATGTGAGATAGGAACGGATCTAGGTGCCTCTAAGTTAATAAAGCTTATTATAGGGTGCTAGCTTAGTAAATCATTAAGATTTAAATCAAATGATAGTTTCATTAGGTTAATTAACTTTATGAAAATGTATATGTTACACATAAGCTAGTTATAACTAAAGTATTGCCTATTTCTACATAATAGGACGTAGTTAATAGACTGAATATTGATGATAAGCTAATGAATATGGTGAATTCTAGTAATAAGGAAAATGGGACACATTTCAAAAATACTGAAATTATTTATTAGGGTGCCTCTATACAATATGGATATAGCTAAAATGAAGAAGACAATAGTGGAGTGAGTGTAGAACTAAATGAAAAAATTTTAGGAATAGATGGTCACCTTGACAAAAATACTGATGATAAGGAATGGCTCACATATATATTGTTTAGTTCATAACAAGTTTGAGAACAAGTATAAAAATAATCATGGACAAGCTTAATATAAGGTGTATATTCTAGATGACAATCAATTAATTGAGATTAATTCTAGTGATTGTGAAACTTTTTGTTGTCAATGATGAGCACCCTAGAGGAGAGGAGAATGGTGAACTACTTAGAAGATCAAGTTAAGTATTAGACATCAACTAAATGGTATAGTATCATAATAGACATTGGGTATAGGATTTGTAATTTATAAGGAGTTTAAAGTTAATGTTATGGATTATGATATGGAAGCCTGATTTAATGTAAGGTGGGAAAAAATGAGAGCAACAAAATCAATATTGAATACATAGAAGGATGCCAATAAGAGTTATATATTAGATATTATAAGAATGATATAAAGAGTTGGTCATACTTGTTTCATAACTATAGATGCTTTTGTCAAGTTCTTATTGAGACATTTCTCAAAAAAATGAACGTTTTGGATAATCTAAGTATTTCTACAACTAAGATGGTTGAAGAATGTAAAGAGAAGTTGAATATATTTTTCAATTCTAGTATGTGCAAGGTAGTAAAAACGAGATTGAGAAAGGAGAGAGCAACAAATTATATAAAAAGGAGATTGATCCTCGTACGAAGTTGTCTTTTGAACCAAGAGTTCTAAGGTTGAAAGGAGAACTTGTACATAATTTCAAGACAATTACAAGTTGAAGTAAATAACGGAAGGGCAACATTAAAGAAAGGTGGACCATCATTTATGAGTCCATTAAGTAATAAATTAGCAACTTGGAGAAAATTTAAAAACTATAATGTTTT
>JANZLH020235902.1:0-15207 GCA_026770325.2 Erythroxylum fimbriatum
AATGTATATAATTAGCAACCATTTTACTATGGTTGCTGAGAATTTGGTTGCTGAAACCAAATTTTCTTGTAGTGAATATATATGTTAATTCAATAAGCTCAAATTTTATCAATATGAAAGCAAGTGTTACCTCCTTTTTATGTACTATAAATGATTGCCTTGTTTTCTTCCTTACTTGTTTCAATGATAGGTCTTTCTATTCCAATTTTCTAACTTGTCTCATGTAAGGGCTCTTTAGGAATTTTCTTTTAGAGTTAAATTTTAGAGATACCATTATTTTTACTTATTTTATATCAATAGAGGTGATACAAATTATTGATATTCATATTATACCACTTAACATGTATATGAAAGGCAAAGAAACCAATATGCTTTAGATATTCACATAAACTTACGTCCATGAAGATTAGCTCTGAAACAATTTTCAACTTATATCTTTTTAAGTTCATTAAACAAACATTATTTCAAAGAGTAATTTCTATAGATATGTCTATAATCACCACAAACAAAGCATCTCATATCATGAGAATCGAAAGAGTTCCATATGAGAAAGACCATATAGAGATGACAATGAACCAAGATGGGTTAAGCCAAAGGCGGCCTAGGCCTGACCTAACCCTGACAAGGGCAACTCAAACTTGAATTGAGCCTACAAAAATTGCCACCCAGATGATGTCATTTTGGTGGAGGGGGTCAAACCTTTCATGCTAGGCTTTGGGCCTGAGTTTAGCTTAAAGTTTGATTAATTTGAATCAGGCACATGAACTTAGTTAGGTTAAGACCTCTTTTCCATCTCTATTATGACTTATATTCATCTTTAGGTCTTGAAGGATGATGTGTGATATAAGGCTTTCTTTTGGATATGTAGACGACTATGAACTCTCCTTGTTTGAAGAAAAGACATTGCATATGAGTTAATAAATGACATGCTTCTTTGATAGAAATATGATCTACATATTATAATACATTTATACTTATAATGAGACTTATAATAATTATGGCACTATCCAATTTATTTTGATGATAAGGAAGCCTATAAGAATGATAAGGATGGTGCGTGTTCTTTTAGGATGACCTTACAACAATATCTCTTCACCAGCTTTATGAGAGGGAGGAGGTGTTTTTACCATCTTATTATTAATGAACTTTTGTTTATTGCATCTAAATGGATGATCTGGAGGAAGAAATTTCCTATGGTTGTCAAACCAATATTTTTTGCCCCTGGTTGGAAGATAAAACGCATCAGAATCATTGCTACAATAAGGACAAGCCAATTTCCCTGCTGTGCTCCATCCAGACAACATAGCATATGCTGAAAAATCACTAATGGTCCATATCAAAGCCGCTCTCAACATAAAATTTTGTTTCAAAGACACATCATATGTCTCAACACCATATTCCCAAAGATGCTACAATTCAAATATTAATGGTTGTAAGAATACATCAATTTTATGCTTTAGATTTGTAGGCCCTGGCATAATCACTGTCAAGAACATATATGCCTCTTTCATACACATCCATGCAGGCAAATTATAAGAAGTAATTATGATTGGCCATGATGAATATTACTGGCCGGATTGACCAAAAGGTTGGAATATATCTGTCGACAATCCCAAACTAACATTTCGACTTTCAACTGTAAACTCATAATGGGTGTCATTGAAATGTTTTCATGCCAGTGCATCTGATGGATGACTCATTATTCTATCTTCCTATTCGTGTTCATTATGTCATCTCATGTGAGATGCAGTAACATCAAAAGCATTAAGTCTTTAAAGTCTGGGAGTTAGCGGGAAATAATACATCTGCTTCCAGGGTACTAATTTCTATTTCATAGGACGCTTTCTAGGCTTGAACCAAGATTGACCACAAAATTTGCACTCTTGTAATTCCAGATCATCTCCCCAATACAACATACATCCTAATTTGTAACAATCAATCTTTTCATTAGGCAAACTAAGACCCCTAATAAGTTTCTTTATATTGTAAAAACTATCAACCATTGTATGATCAAGAGGCAATGATTCATTATACCACCCAAGAATTTTATCAAAACTATGATCAGAAATATGCCCTTTAGATTTTATCTTCAATATTCGAGCAATTGAAGACAATTGAGTCATTGTCTCACAATTTGGCCATAATTCTTGGTCAGCTGAGTGTAGTAAGTGAAAAAATTGTTTTGCATGTGGGTTTGGTTCTTCTTCAAGATTTTCCATATTTTCCTGAAAGGTATAACCGGCTGCATCATAAACCATTTACATGTAAGAATTTTCATTTGATCCACATTATTTGTTCTAAATCCAATTCCCCCTTCAAATTCATTTAAGTTCACTGACGATTGTACTTCATTACTCCTTGAGGTGCTACACATCAATGGTTCCCTATGTCGTGTCCACTCAAAATAATTTGGGACAAACCCTTTTCTCAGCAAATGTCCATTCACTTCAACATTAGGAAGGAAATGAATACGTTTGCACTTTTTACATAGACATCTGATCTTTGGGCTATCCATATATGCAGGTTGAGAACATGCATAATGAATAAAAGCTTCAACTCCCTCTACAAACTCAGGATTAATGATACCATCAGTTATTAATTGTCTGTACATCCAAGATTTATCAACATTACTCATTTATGCAAAACTGTTAATTTCAAACAGTGATTATATTGTTAGTATCCTTCATGTTCCTCAAAGTTTACAGAACATCTAAACTTTACATAACATCCACTAAGTATTAACCAATTGAATTAATAATTAATCAACTACAATTGATTTCAAAACTATGGTACGTGGCATTATTTACATCTATGAATCAAGCAAACAAGTTCTCGTTGTAACTCCTAAGCTCGTGGGATTTTTAGAATTGTAGGCTCGTGGAATTTTTAGAATTCGATTAATATGCAGACTTTGTGTACATTTAATATGAGTCAAATGTTAAAGAGTCTTCTTTGTTCATAAATCAATACATGAACTTCCCATTCCACTAACTCTCCTATTTGATGGAATTGATGAGTGGAATTCCCAGTTTCTAATATAATAAAGTTTCTCTTAACAATCCAAAGGAGCACAAACCTATTGAAAATGCACATATACCACATAGTTATAATACAATAGCTTGTCTTAATTGCTATTCACTTTACTACAGATAAACTTAAAAGTGTTAGTATACAATAGCTTGTCTTAATTGCTATTCACTTTACTATAGTTAAACTTAAAAAGTGTTAGTATATAATAGCTTGTCTTAATTGTTTTAACTGTCAGAGTTTTCTTTCTACTTGTGAAACTATGACCAACAACATTTAAGCCACAAGAACTCAAGTGCCAAGTGGCAATTCTAATAAGAATTTTACCAATTCCAACATAAATCAATAAAAACCTAAGAAAAATACTAGCAAACTAAGCAATGTAAATTTCCAAAATTATGGTAAGGTTTATAGTCATTGCTCAACTACTTAAAATATGAAGAAATAAAATAAATTACTAGAACACAAGAGACTAATGATTCAACCATCTCCAAGTCCTAGAAGTATGTACATTAATATTGTGTAATATTTAGTTGATTTGTTTTTTAGTTAAAGTCACTTAGAGTATATAAACAGGTATATATACATCACATTATATACACACAAAAATAACACTTATATATTTCTTCTTCGTTCTTTATTTCAGTAGCAACTTAACCAATATCCTATATTAAAGTTCCTCAAAACCCCTTAAAGTCATTCATTTATCAATACCATCACAAAACAAATATACGTTCATACCACAAACTTAAATTTACATTAACAATACTTAAAATTTAAAGCCATAAACAGAAGTTTATAAACACATACAAGTTTCGATTGGTGCAGGCCTTTTCTATTAAAAATGAAGCAAGTTAAAATGAGAGGTTCAAACCACAAACAAATACCCAAATTAAACGAAGTACACAAAAACCTAGTAAATAACAAAACCCACTTACCTCAACCAACACTCAGAAGAAGTCACTGAAGCACGTGAAGGAAGAAGATGACGGAGCTAGAGTGAGCTGACGATCAAAAAAGATAACCAAAACAAAGAAAAGAAGACAATGACAATCAAAGCAGTACACAAAACACAGTAATGAGCAAAACTCAACGACGTCATTAAAAACAATCAAAGAATAAAATGTTGCCTCAACCGACGATTAAAGGAAGACGACGATGATGACATGCGATGGGTGAGTGACTACGATGATCGACAGTGAGAAGAAAATATGGTTAACTATACATGAAAGCAAAAGATCATCCTTAAATGATATGTTATGCATCTTCAATTTCTCACATTTTATTAAAAAAAGTAGATAGGAAATTCTAAAGTAAGCTAGATAGGAAATCCTAAAAGAAGCAAGCTAGATAGGAAATTCTAAAAGCTAGAATGAAGTTCCAATTGATAGAATCAAAAGCTTTGAAATAAATAACCTTCATATTGTAACCTTAGTTAAGTGTTTTCTTATAGTAGTTTATGGACTTAGATCATCTCATCATGATTTAAAAACCTAAAAATTTAACAAATTAACTTATAATTATGCTATATATTCTCATATTAGCATAAATGAGTGATGCAACACCTAATATTAAATATATGTAAAATGGCAATTTAGAAACTATAAAAATGTTAAAACGTATGGATTTGGCATAAAAGGCTTGGATATACAAGCATGGACCTTATCTCTAACCTCAACTCTAAATAAGTTTTCAATAAACTTCTAAGGGTAAAATAAATTTTAAATGTATGGATTTGGCATAAAAGGCTTGGATATACAAGCATGGACTTATCTCTAACCTCAACTCTAAATAACTTTTCAATAAACTTCCAAGGGTAAAATTTAATAAGGGCAAGATTTATGGAGCTTTCTAAATAGGAAAACAAACCACAAGCTCTTTCAAGAATGAAAGATTAGGAGTGACCATAGTAGGAAGTTCGAGAATGAAAGATTTGAAACCCTTTTATAAGGAAAATGGTATCTTTCATAACATTTCTAATAGAAGATCCCCTCAATAAAATGGGCTTATTGAGAGGAAAAATAGGACTTTGTAACAAATAGTTAAGACTATGATAAATGAGTATGATCTCCCTACATAATTTTTGGGCAAAAATTATGGCTACAACATGTTACAGTTTAAATAAAGTCTACATAAGACCAACTTTGGATAAAACCCTTTATGAGATTTGGAATGGGAAGAAGCCAAAAATTAGTTAGTTTAAAGGTTTTAGATGTAAATGCTACATTTTGAATAATAAAGATAACTTAAAAAATTTATTCCTTAACTAGAAAAGTATACAGGGTATTTAATAGGAAGAGTCTTATTATTAAAGAGTCTTTACATAGTACGTTTGATGAATCTATCCTTATTGTATCTAAGAAAGTTCTTAAAGATGATGATGTAGGTATATCTAAGGAGTTAGAGCAATTAGTGCTTGAAGAAAACAAGAGTGCTCACTAACACACCTCTTATGAGCATTTTGTCGAGCCAAATGAGAGAGATAAGAAGGATGATGAGGTCCTAAAAGTTTGGAAATTTAAGAAGAATCATCCTCCAAATTAAATTCTAAGCGATGTTTAGCAAGTGTAATCGCTAGATATCATCCTGTAGACTTATCTCATCTTGCTTTCATTTCTCAAATTAAACCATCTAAAAGAAACTCTTAGTGATGGAAGTTGGGATCTTGCTATAAATGAGGAGTTAAACTAATTTGAGATGAGTAAGATGTGGACTTTAGTACTTAGACCTAGAGATCATCAAATAATAGGTACCAAGTGGGTCCTTAAATACAAATTAGATGAATCACGTACCATTAGGAGAAATAAATCTATATTGGTGGCAAAAGAGTACAATCAAGATGAGGGTATAGACTTTGAGGAAAATTTTGTTCCAATGGCAAAGTTAGAAGCTATTAGGCTCTTACTTGCATTTGTTTCCTATATGAAGTTCAAATTATTTAAGATATATGTTCAAAGTGTTTTTTTTAAATGTTTTTATTCAAGAAGAAGTTTATATTGATCAAACTCTCAGGTTTGAAAAACATAATGCACTTAACTATGTTTAGAAATTTTCAAAGGCTCTATATGAGTTGAAACAAGCTCCTAGAGGTTTCTATAATAAGTTAAGTGCATTTTTTCAATTGATTTCTTTATAAGTAAAGTTGACACTACACTCTTTACTAAAACACACAAGCATGATATTTTAATTGTTCAAATTTTGGTGTCACTAATAAGAGTATATGGAAAGATTTGTCCAAACGTATAAGTAAGAAATTAGAAAAGTATGATAAGAGAGTTTAGCTTCTTTCATGAACTCCAAATCAAGTAAAAAAAAAGGAAGGTATTAAATTAAGCAAAGAACCCTAACAAATTACTCAAATATTAGTATATCAAAATTAAATTTAAATATTCAATGTCAATTAAATTTAAGCTCACACTTTCGAACATTTAATTAAACTCGATCCATTGCAAGTATAGATCAAAATCTTTTATTACTATGAGCATTGATAAATGAAATGAAAATCACAAACAAGCAAATTTTGTCACAAGAATCAAGTGTTTAAGCTCACAAATTCAGTCGAAAATAAAACTCACATTTTCTTAAAAGGGTTGCTCTGATATCATTTATTAGAAATGGTAGCAGGAAAAGAACTAAAGAATGAATTTTCCTCCAAATTGCATATTGAATTCCATTTTATTAATCTAATTAAACACAAGACATGAGAGAGATTTTTAAACATAAAAATCTTAACTACTAATTACATAATTATTCTTAATTCAATAGACAACAAACCTTATCTAAAATTTCAAAAAATACTTTCAAAATCAAATAAAAATATATTTAAAAAATAAACTAAGATCAGACATGAGAAATGAAGATTGAAAGGTATCTAACAAAGAAGTTTAACACATTCACATAACCAACTCATTCACAGAACCAACTCCATATTTACAGAACCAAACGACGTCGTAATGAACCTATACATTTACAGGACCATGACGGAAACAAGATGTGGTGCATAAGATACGATTATACAATACTTGAAGTAAATGCGATGATGACGACGAGCAGTGGCCTTCGGTAGTGACAAAGATGACGATGTTGGCTCGCCGAGGACGGTGGCACGCTAAGGATTCACGGTGGCACGATGATGACGCACGATGGCACGATAATGACATGCGGTGGCACGATGAGGAGACGTGGTGGCACGAAGAAAGGCACAGTCGGACAGTGATGACAAAGGAGAGAAAAAAAGGGGATGCAATGGACGAGGGGAAATGGGGGGAGAGAGGAAGCTGCAGTCGATTTAGTTTAAACAAAAATGACATCGTTTGGTGTTAAACCAAATGATGTCGTTTTTGTTTTTTTAAATGCTGAACCAAAAGCAAATGAAGACATTTACAACTAAAATTTACCCACGGACTACTGTTGGAAAACTCAAAACTTATTTACTCCGCTAAGCATTCTCGCTTTCTTTACCGACGGACATTTTTATTGCAAATTGAAAATTTTCCCTACAATTTTATCTACGAAACATGATTTTTTGTCGATAATTTCCAACAGTTCTATTTCCGTCGGTAATTATCCATCGCTAATAACTAATTTTCTTATAGTGCATATTCTATTTAATTCAAGCCTCGAATAATTCATATTATAACATGCAATCAAGTTTAGCATTCTCTTACCTTTTTAACTTCAAATTTTAACTCCAAAGAACCAGCTATTCCAGCCCTTCCAAGCAATCAGCAGACATCTAAGATTAAGGTGCAAATTTTAGCACTAACAAGACAATAGCACAGAAAATAGCAGGACCTACTTCTTGATGCAGTAACTTACAAAGATTCCAAGTGAAGATGATTCAAAATTAAGCAAAATTCTAGAATTTAAGAGGGAGCGAGAGGCTTCGGCGATGAGAGTAGTGAGAAGGCAGCAGAAACACCAAATAAGTTGGAGTGATTCAGCTCTTGCTTTGCAAGGTGTCCTAACTTTGAAGGGACACATGTCCTTCCATGGGGTGATCTACATGGAAAACATAGGAGTGAGCCACTTGTCTTCTTATCATGCTGCCAAATGCCATAATTCAATTAGGCCACTTGTCACTCAACCAATTTTCCAAATTTCAATGCATTAGCTATGCCAAATGTCACTAACTCATAAGCTTAGTCATCCAATTTTCCATGTACCAACTTGACTTGCCTCTTGACAATTTTCCTAGTCCAAATGTAAATTTTAATACCTCAATTCTCTAATGGTGTCAATTAATTCCAAATCACTAAATATAATCCATTAGACCAAAATTCTAGACATGAAATTCACATTCAAATCATAGCACAATTTTAACACCTATAACACATGTAATTTCATGAACATGTAACATTTTAACTAGGATATAATTTAAGGCCTCACATAACTTCTACATTTCCCCTTCTACCCTTAAGGTTTGTAGTACTTTCTTTAAAGAAAATCAATTTTATTAAAACTGATTTTCTTAAAGTTGGCTTCTACATTACTACTAGTTCATTTTTTTCAACCTTAACAAAAGACCTTTATCATTGAAGCTGTCTTTTTTTAGTTTGAGTTAAAGGTATCGAATTTTTAGGATGTCTTATTGGCTTCTAATGTTTAGATGGTGGCACTCGTGTAGGTACCAAGAATCTAGGTTGCATGTACTGATAACTAGGAATTTAAGGTTCATTTCTTTATTTATAAACTTGAGTGAATTCTACTAGATTATTTCTCCCTGAGATCTTTACCTTATTTTGGATCTTATGGGTTCTCTAGCTCTGATTCTTAAAGTTAGTGTTATATTTAGGAAAAAAAACCCATGTTCTTGAATTTGATGCTGATGCTAAATGATTTTCAATAATTTCTAATTTCTTTTTGAAGTTTAAAAATTCAAGTTTAATGGCTTTAACAATTGTAACTGGTAGATAATGGATCTTCATATATTAATATAGTTTTGGTCAGTTTTAGCAAATGTTAAAATTCCTTTATTGATACAATCTTAGATCACATTCTTAAACCTTCTATATGAATTTTTCTAGTAACTCTAAGTGTTATGATACTTATTGTAGTCTCTGCCTCAAATTTTCTCTTTTATAGTAATTCTATGGTTCGAAGGAAAGGTGATAAAATTTTCTTAAAATAGATAACCAAAAATCTCCTCCATTTTATAACTGTTAAGGGTATACTGAACTTAGGACGATGGAGTTTGCATTTTCTTATTCACTTCTAGGGATTTACATTCCAAGGAAAGGCAAATGCAAGCTCTAGGGATGTTGCTTTGGCTACTGCTAAATCATAAGAATTTGATAAGTGCCTAATGAATTCTTCTTACAGTGACCTTCTTCTTGAAGGAGATCTTCATATTTAAAGACTTTTGATGCCAAATCATAAAAGTAACGAAATTTTATGCCTTGAATTCTTTTACAGTTCAATGTCCAGCCCTCTTTGAGCTAACGTCATATATTCAATTTCTGAAAGTAATATGACATCAACTTTTCATTTTCAAAAAGCAATTGATAAACATATTAGCATTCTCACCACTCTTTTAAGTGACCTTTGAAAACTTAGTTATGATAACTTTTGGCTCAATTATTTTAAAAAAATAAGTATGAAAGAATCTTTCCATTTCATCCTAGAAAAATAAATAAAATCCTTAGGCAATAAAACATACCAGGAAAAAGTCGTTCCTATTAATGAATTTGAGAATAGCTTCAGTTTAAAGTAGTTAAAGTTTTAATAATTGGCTAATTCTCCACATTGTATAGTGAATCTAGCGATATGATCGATGGTGGTTTTGTGGGTTTTCGATTATCCATTATATGCATCATATATCAGAAAATACGCAACAAAAAATAAAACCAAACCTAGAAAATATAGAATAAAAAATATGCCATTAGATGTAGTAAAAAAACATATGAACTTATGATGTGTACCTTGCAAACTCCTTCGTTCTTCGTTGTCTTCACCTCTTCAGGTTGTCATAAACCAAAACGGCCAAAGGATAACGTCTCTAACAATCTCCACACGAAGAGAAAAACTTGAAACCTCTTAGGAAGAATGGTTAGAATAGATACAAAGTGCTAGCTTTGATGTATGTTCTTGAGAGAATAGTTTAGAGAGTAAGTATGTGTAAGATAAACTCTTCACATTTCTCACTAGTTTTCTTACAATACTATGCACAAAAATGAGTGAGTTTCTGCCAACTTTTGGCCTCCTCTAACCCCCATCATGAATGGAGGAATATTGGGAATTAAGTGGCCATGAATACCAATTAATTTGGCTTGAAACATTTGCTAAAAATCTGAAAATTTTCTAGTTAGCAACCATGCAACACTTGCTTTCTTTCATTTCTTTGCAACATTTCTTATCACGATCATATCACAACACCATCCCTAAACATTCTCTCATATCTTGGATCACTATCCAAACCTATTTTACTCATTCTTTGCATCTCCAATGTATGTGACCCATTAGATTCTTAATTATATTGGTCACTTGGATTAGCACTTAATTGAAGCAAGTCATGAGTGGTATCTAACAACGCATCATGACTCCCAATTAACTAGAAAGTTAGTGGTTTGACTACAAGCCCTTCCATAGATAATGTTCCCATGCAATTCATCCTTTCACCATCTATATCCCACTTAGTTCAGAGCATGGTTAAAAAGTCAACTCCCACTAGACTGACTACGTCACATCTAGCCTAAGTGATGTTAGTTCTTGTCCCCAGGGCTCATTACTTAATTAGATATGTCACTGAAGACTATCTTCATGGCATTTCCAATCTGGCTAAAGATTCTTGAGTAATAACCCTTATAAGAGTCCATGGGTATCATCTCCTTCTATTAGGAGTAGTGAATCCTTTATTGTCTACTCAGTTACCTTCGAATATCTCAAGTTGTACCCAATCACCACCTTATGAGAAACCTCTAATAGACAATGAGGAATGGAGTTAAAGTACAAGATCAATATCTAAGATATCCTTGAGCAACTCAAATCCAAGGATATTTACACCATTGCTATGATGAGACTATCATTGATACTAGAATAGATTATCCATATGATTGTCTCGTTAGCAGGTCATCCAATGTACTTATTACTCTTAGTAAGCATCCACATGTTAAATCTAAACAACTCATGCTTATAGCTTATAAGATCCGCTGCTTAATCCAATCAAGGAGTATAACATGTGCTAGTCTGTTCAAATTAATAATGTCCTATCTCATTAATCCTATGACTATGGATAATTTAGATACTAACCTAATTACACATGATAAGAATATCATTATCATAATCTCATCATGATTTCCTTCATGCTATGTAATGTATTAAGGACTTCATTAATTCGATTTAAGATCATTATCAACTCATAAAGAACATGAGCATCAAATTAACGAAAATGCCTTTTATTAACCCTAAAGATTTATACAATTAGTGCTAAAGGCGATTACCTTTAGAGCACTTCTCTAACAACCTCCCACTTGTACTAAAGCTAATCGTCTTTGTATCTAATACCATTAGGCAAGTACATGAGAATCATCTCTCTTTTGGGGAATCGACTTAGTCAAAGGATTAGAAATATTATGATCAGTGGGCACTCTTTCTATCTAGACATCATTTCTACTAATGATTTCTCTAATCAAATGGTATCACCTGAGTACATGTTTGGATTTCTGATCAGACCTTAGTTTTTCTGCTTGCACTATGGCACCATTTTTGTCATAATACAACTGTACTGGGTCAACAATGCTAGGAACCACTCCAAGTTCCATGATGAACCTCTTAATCCAAACTGCTTCCTTTACTGCTTTTGAAGCGATAATGTACTTTGCTTCGGTTGTTGAATCTGCAGTTATCTCTTATTTGGAACTCTTCCAACTGATTGCTCCACCATTCAGTGTGAAAATATATCATGACTAGGATCTGGAGTCATCTCCGTTGGATTGGAAACTGGCATCTGTATACCTGCTCACAACAGGATCTTCTTCTCCATATACCAAGAATACATCCTTGGTTCTTCTCAACTACTTAAGGATATTCTTGACAGCCACCCAATGACACTCACCAGGATTCGACTGGTATTTGTTTGTAACAATTAGAGAATATGATACATCGGGTCTCATACATAACATAGCATACATGATTGATCCTATAGCTGAAGCATAAAGGATCAAATTCATACGAGTCCTCTCATCTTGTGTCTTTAGAAACATATATTTGGAAAGTGTAATCCTATGCGTCATAGGAAGATAACCTCTCTTGAACTGCTTCATGCTAAACCTCTTTAGCATGTTGTCTATATGTGTAGATTGAGAAAGACCAAACAACTTCTTAGATCTATCTCTATATATTCTTATCTCCAAAATATAAGCTACTTCTCCAAGTTCTTTAATGGAGAAATTCTTAGACAACCAAAGCTTTACTAATTGTAAAGCTGAGACATCATTTCCTATTAGTAGTATGTCTTCTACATACAACACAAGGAATACGATTGCACCCCCACTAACCTTTTTATACGCAAAAGTTTCATCTAGATTTTGTGAGTAACCAAACTCTTTGATTATCTCATTAAATCGGATATTCCAACTCCTAGATGCTTGCTTCAATCCATAAATAGATTTTTGAAGCTTGCATACCTTTTTGCCATTTTTGGATATGAAACCATTGGGTTGTGTCATGTACTCATCCTTAGTTAGGTTTCCATTAAGGAAAGTTTTATTCACATTCATTTGCCATATCTCATAATCAAAATGAGCAGTTATGGCTGGGAGTATCCTAATGGGTTTAAGCATGGCTACCGGACTGAATGTTTCTCGATAATCAACTCCTTATTTTTTATGATAACTTTTAACTACAAGCCTAGCTTTATAGGTAACTACATTACCCTCCATGTCAGTTTTCTTCTTGAAAGCCCATTTTCACCTTTTGGTTTTTATCCCTTTGGGTGGATCAACCAACGTCTATACTTGATTTCATACATAGAATCCATTTCAGATTTCATAGTTTGAATCCATTTGTTAAATCCTGGACTCTTCAGAACTTTTACATAGGCAGTTAGCTCATCGTCTTCTATGAGTAATATGTCATTATATTCACTTATGAGAAATCCATATCTCTCTGGAACATGAAGTATCCTCCTTGACCTACAAACTTCTTGTGTGTCAGAAGGTTGAACCATTGTTTCATCATTACGAACAATAGTCTCGGGTTCAGACAGTTAATCTGTGTCTATTTGAGCATCCTGAACTTTCACAAGTTCAATTTTGCTCCCACTGTCTTCTTTTAGAAGAAAAGCTTTCTCTAAAAAGACAGCATGCTTTGAAATAAACACATTTTGTTCCAAAATATTGTAGAACTGATATTCTATCATTTCTTTAGGATGTCCTACAAACAGACACTTGCTAGACTTAGCTTATAGCTTATTTGAGTGAATCCACTTAACATAAGCCGAACAACCCCAAACTTTCATGTGAGAAAGATAGGGTTTCCTGTTAGTCTACATCTCATATGGAGTAACATCAACTGACTTTGAACGGACTCTGTTTTACACATAAACAGTAGTCTCGAGTGCATATCTCTAAAAGGATTTTGGCAGATCTGCTAAGCCCATCATTGACCTCACTATGTCCAATAAGGTTCAGTTTTTCCTTTCTTCCACACCATTGTGTTGCGGCATATAAGGTGGACTCCACTGGGATACTATCCCATTATCTTTGAGATAATTTAGAAACTCTTGGCTTAAGTATTCACCACCTCGATCTGATCAAAGTGTTTTAATACTTCTGCCCAACTATTTCTCTACTTCATTTCTGAATTCTTTGAATTTTTCAAAAACCTCATATTTGTATCTCATAAGATACACATACCTATATCATGAATAATCATCAATAAAGGTAATGAAGTATACAAAGCCACCTTTTCCATGTATGGACATCGAACCACATACATCTGAATGTGTTAAGTCTAATAGACCAGTAGGTCGTTCACCCTTTCCCTTAAAGGGTAACTTTGTCATCTTGCCTAATAAGCAAGATTGACATGTGTCATATGAGTCAAAATCAGATGACCTTAAACTACCACACATGTATAGTTTAGTCATGCATCTCTCACGTATATGGCCAAAGCGATAATGTCATAAGTACGATGATTTCACATTATCTTTTTTTTTCTTTTTCTGCTATTGATATTTAAAACTCGATTGGATATATCTAATATGTATATCCTATTGCAAAATGTACCCATAGCATAAAGCATTTCATTTAAAATAATAAAACAACCATTGTTACTAAAATTTAAATGAAAACCAACTTTATTAAGACTAGAAACTAAAATAATATTCTTAGTTTAAATAGATACATAAAAAAATCATCTAATTTTATTACAAGCCCACTAGGGAGTGTCAACACATAAGTTCCTACGGCTAATGTAGCAACTCTTGCTCCATTACCCACACGCAGGTCCGACTCTCCATTATTGAGTTGTCTACTATTCTTAAGGCCCTACATATTAGTACATATGTGTGAGCCACAACCGGTATCCAATACCCATATGTTATTATTAGAAACATTATTAATATCAATAACAAACACACCTGAAGTAAATCGAGCATCTGATGCCTTCTTCTGCTTTAATGACTTCATATAGGCCTTACAGTTCCTCTTCCAATGGCCATACTTGCCACAGTGGAAGTAATCTTATTCCAACAGGATATACAGATTCTGATTTCCAATCAGATGTTGATTCAAGGAAATCAATTTCTGGTTCTGCGGAACATACGACTCATCCGTACTTCCGCGTTGAGAGTCAAGTCGAGATCGAGCTCCTCGAGTTCTCTTTCGAGGCGGCATTATACTCCTTCAATTTAAAAATCAGTGAAAATCTTTAGTTCACGTAAAACAATTTAAGATAATTCAAATCGTGTATTTGAAAACAATGTTGCATGTAATGCAATTAAAACAATGCACATAATCCATATAATTCATGAAAAGAATACATGTGGACTTCACCCTTAGACATCCCACTAAGGATCCTAGGAAACCATAAACCCAGTTTCGCTCTGATACCACAGATGTCGGACCCCGGCCCCGAGGCCCGACTGCCCCGAGAGGCGAGCCCATTGGGGGCCCGTTCCCGGGACAAACTCTTGATCTTGTTGATCTTGATTCATACCTCTTTCTGGTTATATACCATTGA
>JANZLH020238488.1:0-15155 GCA_026770325.2 Erythroxylum fimbriatum
AATAATATGAAAAGATTGTTAAGCGAATTAAGATTTGGGAATTCGCTTTATCTAGGCGCGAATAATTTTACGTTGCGAGAACTACTTTCACAAGGTAAGTAAAGAAATTTTTTTACAATAATTAAAGTGAAGAGAGTATCTTTAAAATAATTAAAGGCTTAAAGTTGTAATTATTATTTTTTGATTGTACTTATTAAAGTGATAGGTTATTAATTTACATATCAATTTGGGGTATTTTTGGAGCATAATGTAAGATTGTCCTTATCATGATAAGATGATTAAATTAGTAAGAATTGCAGATGATTACTTATGAAGAAGACAAGAGAAAGGGAAGAAGAGTGACATTTATACTTATCATTTCATTCATTTCAATTTACTTATGATTATCAGTCAACTGCTTTGTTTTTTTTGTAGATATTGAAAGTCTAAGTAATATAAGCGTACTTCAGATAGACAATTTTGGAAGCAACTTTCAGCTAAAATCGTTAAGAGCATTCCCAAATCTTAAGTCGCTTCATCTATATGTTAATTTTACGTTGCAAGAAGAACCATGTTCACAAGGTAAGTAAAGAAAGTATATTTAAAAGAATTAAAGTCTTAAAGATATAATTATATTTTTCTTTGTACTTACGAAAGTATATTTATCTTTTAAAATTATATAAAAAAATTTATGAGAAAACCATTTTATTTATATACTAAATTAAATCTAAGAACTTTTTTCTGTGTTATGCAGGCCTATCTAATTTCAAGAATTTAAAAGAATTATATCTGGAACTCGGTGTTTTGGGAAATATCAATAGTTTCTTAGAGTCTATTGCAAACATGACTTCACTTGAGACTTTATCATTAGTGTCCAGTGAGCTCAGTGGCAGCATTCGTGATACTGGAGGTGAGTTCGTCTTAATAACATAATTTGAAATATCTCCTCAATTTCTACCCCCTAATCTTCTTCTTTATATTATATATTTAGGTTTATGCGAGCTGAAAAATCTTCGAATTCTCCATCTTTATAACAATAGTTTGAGTGGTGTCTTACCTCATTGTTTGGTGAACTTAACACATCTTTAAGAATTGGATCTCTCATACAATTACTTCAGTGGAAACGTTCTTCAATCTCCATTGATAGGTCTCACATCTATCACATCCTTATCACTGTCTTACAATCGGTTTAGGTTTCCAAGTTCACTCTCCCCATTTCTTAACCACTCCAAACTCAAGAGTTTTGAAGGTGACGAGAATGAAATATATGTAGAAACAAGGATGGTCAATTACAGTTTGACACCTAAGTTTCAATTGGAGAGGCTTTATTTACAATCCACTTTTGGAGGAGGATCATTTCCTAAATTTCTGTACCATCAACATGATTTGCAATATCTTGACATTTCTGGCATTCCAATGATAGGATCAGGCTTTCCAAGTTGGTTATTAGAAAACAATACAAAATTTGAAGGTCTTTATCTCTCCAATTGTTCTCTTTTGGGATCTATGGTTTTGCCAGCACGTACCCCTAATGCAACTTTAAGGATGTTGGATATCTCCACCAATCAACTTTATGGTCGCATTCCAATTGAAATCGGTACAAATTTTCCAAGGTTAGTGGGGTTAATCCTATCAAAAAATAGGTTGACCGGAGGTATTCCAAGTAGCTTATCTAATTGCTCTTTCCTGGAGGAATTGATCATGCGTGATAATCAATTTTTTGGCAAAGTTCCGAAGTGGATTGGAATAACGGATTCCCTTTTAATATTGGATCTTGCAAAGAACAAGTTTTCTGGAAGCTTATCTGCAATATTGGGAGCTCCACGACTGCAACTCATTCAATTGTCCGAAAATAGATTCAAAGGATCTTTTCCTCATTCAATTTCTAACCTTCATAATTTGAAAGTTCTAGATCTCAGTCATAATTATTTAACAGGTATCATTCCTAAATGGGTTGGGAAATTATTTAAATTGGAAATTCTTCTATTAAATTATAATAATTTTATAGGAGAGATTCCAATTAATTTGTGGATGATGAACAATTCATTAAATTTTGTGGATCTTTCACATAATAAACTCTCTTCATTCTCTACTAATTTTTCATACATTTATAAACAAGACAAAAAAAATTTTGACGGTTTTTATCTTGATGGTGGGAAGGAAGTTTTTGAATTTGTAATAAAGGGAAATATTTTTGAATCTAAAGTTGATTACATTTGGTCTACGGGATTCATCGGATTGGATTTTTCTTGCAATAACTTGAATGGTCCAATTCCGTTTGAATTTGGAAACATTCAAAACATCAAACTTTTGAACTTATCCCGTAACAATTTAATAGGATCTATTCCCTTATCATTTTCAAATATGACAGAAATTGAAACTCTAGATCTTTCTTTCAACCGCTTGAATGGGGAAATCCCTTTCCTTCTTACAGAACTAAATTTCTTAGAAGTTTTTAATGTATCTTACAATAATCTTTCTGGTGAAACACCTACTAGAGTTGCTCAATTTGCAACTTTTGATGAGACAAGCTATTTAAGAAATCCTTTTCTTTGTGGGTTGCCACTTCCTAAGAGTTGCAAAAATGAGGAAACTACGACACCATCTTCAATGACTAAAGAGAGTTCTGCTGATGATGAAGTTGACGATGGTATTATTGATGTGGAGTTTTTCTACGTTAGTTTTTCTGTGACTTTTGTTGGCATCTTAGCAGGAATAGCTAGAGTTTTGTGTATAAACGCATACTGGAGAAAAGCGTGGTTCTGCTTTATCGAGATGGTCATCGATACTTATTACTACTTTGTTTTGGATTGTCTTTCTTACCTATCAAGATTTTGGGCAAGATAACTTATATGCTTGTATTCTGTTAAGATATTTCAATGTTACCTCAGTAGTTGCTACTAATTAATTGATGTTTTGCTTTATATCTTTTTCATAACCCAAAAAAAATGAGTAAATCAAAGTTGAGATGTCACACTATCTGTTTTCTTGCCCAAGTTTATAACAAGTTGACTAATCCTAAAGATAAAAGAAGTAAGAACTATTGTTGGTACTGATGTGAGATGAGAGTCCTTTCATGTGTTTATGGGAAACCATTCTAATGACCTTTATGCTCTGTTTCTGGAATCTGGAGTTGAACTACCATTTCTTGAAAACCCACTAGATATCTAAAACTTAATACCCAGATAAGTGATCTTCAAGTAAAATTAGCACAAAAAAGGCACAACAAAATTAATAAAGGTTACTCTTTGAGAAAATCAAATCTTCTATGAGAATGTTATTGTACGGTCCCTGAAAACATAGTAACTTTTGAAAATCTAAAGAAACAGAACATGGAGAAGAAATAGTGGGAATGACTCGACTAGTTGTAAGTCAAAATACCCCTAAAAAAGGTACATTTCAATTGTCGAAACACCAATGAAACAATCCTAGATAAGCTAACCTAGGCCATCTCCATTTCCATCCTCTTGTGAACTTACTTCAACCACTTTACGAGTAGAGCTTACATTTGCCTACCAGCAGCATCAGCAACAAAGGGTAGGTAATGAGTCTTACCCGTAACACAACTCACTAACCCGTAAATAAAGCAGAAGCAACTAAACACGAACATTGCATTATGACCCCCAAACCATCAACTTGAACCCAAACCCACTTCAATTTGGGTTAAAGATTCGAGCCAAAAGCGAAAGCACAACCAAGAGAACATCCAAGGTCACAACTTGCACTGAATTGAACCTCAAGTACCGACTGCTCGAGCATCTATTCGCTTTACACATCTACGAATTTGGGTTTCTACTCCTCAGTTTCTGAGTGAGTTTTATCATCATGAATGAGAATTTGAGTATTTTGCTCTTCAAAAAAAACCCCAAATAAAGACCAAAAAAGGCAACGAAACTAGCATAGGGAACAAATCGGTAGAGACTTAATAGAGGTTCAAAAAGGAGAACCAGAGATGGGTATTAGGTATAGGACCGCTCTGAACTGGCAACGCTCGAATTGTTCATGAGATGACCTCACCTCACTTGGCACCGCCAGACACGCCGCCAAGAAAGTCCAAATACGAGAAAGGGAGGAGGATCCGCCCCCTTCCCTTACTGCCCCGACTACTCTCCCTCACAGCTACAGTGTTGCAGTCATTGATAACCAAGTCCCTGAAGCTGCTGGAGCATTAGACTGGCCAGATGAAGATCCTGTGGAAATTGAAGAAGGAGACATCACTACGGTTCAAGGCATATTTGGACTGGGAATTGAATTGTCCAACTAACTTAAAGGCCGCCTAGACAAGCGTTGGGAACATGCGGTCGTTGTCAAGCTTCTGGGACACCGTATCGGCTTCAACATGCTCAAACTCAGGCTTTATATTATGTGGAAGGTAACTGGACCCATGAAAATTATTGACTTAGAGAATGATTTCTCTTTTATCAATTTGGTGCAGGAAGAAGATTACCTCTATGTTCTCACGCAAGGTTCGTGGGTAATCATGGGCCATGTACTCTCCGTCCAACCTTGGAATCCTAAATTCCGACCCTCCTCCAGCGAATGATCCCACGTGGTTACTTGGGTTCGATTTCTCGAATTATCCGTCGCATTTATCACCCTTCTATCTTGCGCTCAGAAATCTTATCGGATGAACAATCAAAATCGACACAACAATGAAATAATCACAGAGAGGACAATATGCAAAGGTAGCGGTAGAAATAGATCTCAACTCACCTCTTTGATCTATAGTAGAATTTGATGGCGAACACATCAAAGTCGCGTATGAAGGCCTTCCTCCAATTTGTTTCGTGTGCGAGCGAATAGGACATGAGATAGCGCGAAGCCCTTCCCGGACCTCTGCCTCTCCGACGCCAGGCAGATCCGCGGAGCATCAACCAACGGACACCTCAACGAAAATGCGTAATTCCCCAACGTCCGACGCTCTTCCCAACGCAACGTACGGTCCTTGGATCCAAGTCTAGAGACGGAGCCGTCGTTTGCCCAAAGACACGCTAGCAGGAAGAGACAGGCATAACATCGCCAGCTCAGAAGAATCCTGCGGCTTGCGAATCCAGGCGTTGGCTGCAATCGTTCGTCCCTCCCTCAACCCAAATCCATCCCCAGCCCCAACAAACCTTCCAGATGCGACTCGCAATAACTTGGGCCCTTCTCATCAGACGACACACAAGGCGCAAACTAATGGACGGAGAACCCTTGGGACTGGGCCTTTGCATTGCGGGCCGCGCGTGCACTAGGCTGGACCCTCGACAGACCAAGCCAGCTCTTCCCACAACCCATTAACCCAAGTTATACCAGGCCAACGCCAATCTGAACTAGGTAGAAAGCCCATAGGAACCAGCACCTCAACCATTAACCACGTGGCCATTTCTATACCCTCCCACCATGATTTAATAATCCACGACACCTCTCTCGCCATTCCTATGAATAATGACATGTCCTGTGGTAGAATGGAGGAGGACATACATGATGACGCATTACTTCCCTTCCCAATGAACACTAAACACCTCCTGCCCCCTGCTAGGCCACCAAACATCCAGGACAATTCTACCCTGGACAATGATGGCACAATTGTAATAGACTCTCCCATGGACGAGACAGCACCGCATCCCGTGACTTCCCCTATTGAGGGACATACCAAAGACTTGATCGACCCGCAAGCCTCATAGAGGCTACCTTCCTTTCGATCTTTTTTATGTCAATCTTCATGTGAAATTTCCAAAGGGTTGGAGGTAAGACATTCTAGCCAATTCTCAAGAATTACATCCGGATTCATAAACCTATCTTAGTAGTTTTGGTAAAACTATGCATTAGCGGAGTTCGTGCACAGAAGATTATCAGAAAATTAGATTTTAATCAATCCTTTAGAGTGGAGGCTGATGGATTCTCCAGAGGCATCTAGCTTTTATGGCACACCGACATTACCATCCAAATTATGTTAACTCATCGTTAATTTATTCATGTTAACATTACCTGGGTGCAAACCTCTTTTGATTTCATTGCCATATATGCCAGTCCTACCTACCCGTTTCAACATTTCCTATGGAAACATTTGCGTCAAATTGCTCGTGTCGCCATTAAACCTTGGTTATTGGGTGGGGACTTCAATGTCAAAGTAGCAAGATAAGATCAACGAGGCGGTTCCAGGCTCCACTCTGGTGTGAGCACTTATTTCCGGGCTTGTATACAAGATTGCCACCTCCAGGATCTTGGTTATATAGGACCCAAATTCACCTGGAGGAGAGGTCAGATTCTCGCCAGACTCAATAGCGCTTTCTGTTATAACTCTTGGTTGACTGCTTTCCCCACCACTACTGTTACACACCTTCCTTTCCTTAAGTCTGACCATCGACCTCTCCTTGTGACTCTCACCCAACCTAAACCAAATTCCCCTTCCCCTTGAGTATTTCGATTTCAATCTGTTTGGTTGACCCACGAACAATTTGCCCGAACTGTTAAAGACAACTGGAATCCTAATCTGACGGAAGTTTCTAGTGCGCTCAGGCATCTGGCGGCCAAACTTCAACAGTGGAATTCCTCTACGTTCGGCAACATATTTCAGCTCAATAAGAGACTCATGGCTTGTCTACGGGGCATTCAAAAAATGCTAGAAGACGAGGACTCTGACCCTTTGTAAGACCTGGAGGCTTATCTCCAACATGAGCCGGGACAAGTCCTCCTTCAGGAGGAACTATTATGGCATCAAAAATCTCAAGTAGTAATTTGACATGTCTCTTCAAGCTCATGAGTACATATTTTTCAAGATTTTCCAACCTTCCAAACTAGTAATATTTAGCTAGCCTTTACAAGCTCTCACAAATGAAGTTTGCTCGATATGTACTTCAATGATTTCTCTCAAGCATAATTTTTACTTTCTAAAGCACAAGAGATTTGATAATGATATCACTTTCAAAAGTATTGATGCTATTGATGTAATTCAAGGGTCTGATTTGTTTTCGCAAAAGTAGTGGCTCTTTCTTAAGTAGACATCTTCTTCTTGCTTCTCTTATATCTTGAATTGACTTTGAATCATCAATATCATATTTGATAAAATCTTACAGTATCCAAATATTAAGATAAATGATCATATCACGGAGCTCATTGTGATTTGTAAGATCCTTTCAAATATTGTGGAATCATTTTTAATAAATTAGGTAAGTTCATAAGGAAAGTTTCTACAAGAAAATAAGCATTTATCATGTGATTTTATTTTCTTTGGGGAATTAACCCGTTAGGAATAAAAGGCAATAAATCTAATTTGAAAGGTCATCATCAAAATCATTAATTCTTGAGCTAACATAGGTTTTTCTCAGCAATTATTATCTTTTTGAGTAATGATTTCTTGAATTTGTAGTGAAATGAAATTTTTTTTAGTTGCTTGATGCTTCATGATTTCAATTATGGCATATTTGGTTGAGTGGAATAGCTATTACTAATGTATTCCTAATGAATAATTATTCCTTTGTTTGGTTAAAAAATAATATACAGAATAACTAATTACAAGTTTAGTTATTCCTACACTTTCAGGAATATCTAAAGATATCTTTCCCCTATCTTTACCTATTCTGTGAAACATGGAATAGGTAAGGACAATCTTTCTCCTTATCATCATCATCATCATCATCATCATTATTATTATTATTATTATTATTATCATCATCATCATCAATAATTTTCTTCTTCACAGGACAGAATAGGTAAAAACAATCTTTCTTCCTATTATCGTTATTATTATTATTATTATTATTATTATTATTATTATTATTATTATTATCAATAATTTTCTTCTTCTTCTTCTTCTTATTGTTTTTTTTATTTTTCTTCTTCTTCTTCTTCTCTTATTATTATTATTCTAAGAAAATTAATAATAATAAGGAAATTAATAATAATAATAATAATAAGAAGAAGAAGAAGAAGAAGAAGAAAATTAATAATTATAATATTATTATAATATTAAGAAAATTAATGATAATAAAATAATAATAATAATAATCATCACCGTCATCATGGAGACTAAAATGAATATTTAATCTTTTTGTTAGTTATTCTTTTGTTATCTCAAATTTATATTTTTCAAATCAAACATTAGCATACATCATCATTAGAAATTCTTAGGAATAAACCAAACTAAGTAATACCTATTCTATTCTATTCCTCATCTATTTTATTCTTAAGAATAATCGTTCCATTCTTTATCTATTTAAGCATGTGAACCAAACACCCTCTTATGAATGTAATGGGAATGTTGGGCTGTCAAGCTCGAGCCCGGTCAATTCCCCAGCTGCTGTGACCGATACTCAAGGCAGCAAGCATGAGCTGGAGCCTAATTGGGCCTAAGACAATATGAGCCGAAGCCTCACCTGCCCAATTCTTTTTAAATTAAAAAAACAAAGAACTTCATTTTGCTTCCAATTTTTTAAGAATTTTGCTTACAAAAGAAAAACACATATTTAGTGTTTCAGTTAAACTGTTTAAACTGAAACACTAAATAATATCATTTTTGTCCGTAATTTCTTCAAGTTTTTATTAAGAAAATTTTAAAATTACCATTTCTTTCAGGAGCGAATATGTGCGGAATCATCAGTAATGCATGACAAACAGACGTCGAAGTCAATGGTTGCTGGTTTAATCATTCGGTTGGTGTGAACTTATAATGCTTACGGTACAACCCACTTGGCATAATATGAACTATTTGACACGGCAATACTATTGAGTAGGTTCAGACAACATTACGTCCAAGCTTTGCGTCGGGTCAGGAAACAAAAGGGCTACGTCCAAGTTAACAATACATCGTTTGTTTTAATTGGTTAGTTATGTACTTATTTATTATTTATTTTTTAATACAAATTTATTAGAAATAACCTCTCTGTCAGTTAAGAATAAAATTAATTATTTTTGAACCTCTACCTCACATTGACCGGAACTTCTGCTGTAATATTGTTATTGCTATTTTGTTTATTTAGTGCACTTAATATTATTACACTTTATCAAACTTATTACAACTATATAATTTATATTTTGTTTATTTAGTGCATTTAATATTATTACACTTTATCAAACTTATTACAACTATTATTTTATAAAATTATATAACATAGTCTGTGAAGGAATATAAACACTTCCCTGTTTTTGCGCTCGGATGGTTTGTTCATACACTTGCTTAATCCAGGACCCTGAAGCTAAAGCCAAACTTTATCTTGGTATATAAATTAGAAAGGTTAGATCAGGCATTTGCATGCAACTCCAAGAATATGGTTTCAATAGGCGTCCTCCAAACTTTTCTCTCGATCTTTGGCTTTCTTATACTCTTTTGTTTTAACAAGAAAATTGTCATTCCAAAGAAATGGCCACTTATAGGAATGTTGCCTATCGTTCTTCTTCCAGCATATCGGATTTATGATCTATGTACTAAAGTTTTAGCTCGAGAAAAGGGCACATTCCAGTTCCAAGGACCTTGGTTTAGCAACATGAACATGTTGATCACGGCTGATCCAGCAAACATTAAGTACGTTCTGAACTCTAATGTGGCCAACTTCCCCAAAGGAGAGGAGTTCAAGGAAATTCTAGAGGTATTTGGAGATGGAATCTTCAGTGCAGATTCTGATTCTTGGACAAGCCAAAGAAAAGTTGCTCAAGAGTTGATTACAGATCGGAGGTTTTACCGGTACTTCATCAAGAGCACTCAGGAGAAGATCGATACAGGGCTCATTCCAGTCCTTGATCACGTAGCTAATCAAGAACTAGTCCTAGACCTGCAAGATGTGTTGCAGAGATTCAGTTTCGATGCCACTTGCATTGTGGTTACTGGGTATGACCCCAAATGCCTTTCCATTGAATTCCCTGAAGTTGAATTCTCGAGAGCTGTTGATAATGCACTCGATGCAACACTTTATCGACATATTTTGCCTAAGAGCATTTGGAAACTACAAAGGTGGCTAGGAATTGGGGTGGAGAACAAATTTAGTAAAGCTCAGGAAACTCTCGATCGTATCCTGTCTGATATTATAGCAGCAAAAGATAAAGAAATGAAACAAGGAACAGGACTCAAAGATGGACATGGTATCGACCTTTTGACATCATATATGAGTACTGAATCTACTTCCATCGGAACCAAATTAGATTACAAATTTCTTGGAGATGTCATCTTAAACTTTTTGATGGCTGGTCGAGACACAATAGCTTCAACCATGACCTGGTTTTTCTGGCTGGTTTCAGAGAACCCACAAGTAGAAACCAAGATTATAGAGGAGCTAAGAAGCTTACTACCATCAAAAGAATCTGATAAAATGCAACTTTTCAAGATAGAAGATCTCAAGAAACTTGCTTATTTGCATGGTGCAATATGTGAAGCACTAAGACTGTACCCTCCAGTTCCTTTTAACCACAAGTCCTCAGTTAGAGAAGACACACTTCCAAGTGGTCACTTTGTATGCCCAAAGATGAAAGTAATTCCTTGTGTGTATGCAATGGGAAGGATGAGCTCAATATGGGGAGATGACTGCTTAGAGTTTAAGCCTGAAAGATGGATTTCACAAGTTGGAGAGATTAAGCATGAACCATCCTACAAGTTCGCAGTTTTTGGAGCTGGACCGAGGATTTGTCTCGGGAAAGAGGTTGCTTTGATTCAAATGAAGGCAATTGCTGCATCTGTTGTCTACAATTATCACGTTCAAGTTGTTGAAGGGCATAATGTAGTCCCTAGTCTTTCCATAATTCTTCGTATGAAGCATGGGCTCAAGGTTAGGATTTCCAGGAGATGGATGACATAATCTTAACTTAATTTGTTATTTTGTTTTGCTGATTCTCAATATACAGTTGATGAGTCAAGAATTACACATTGTAGATTCTTAAAAGTTTCTAAATGTAAACCAAACAGTGATTCAATTCTTGAAAGTTGAGGTGTAAGTTTAAAATTAAATTATCTCTCCTTCTGATTATATTAACTAGGCAAAAAATAAAATTGGTGTTGTAATAGTAATTTTAAATCAATTTGTTCTTAATTAAAACTGTTAGATTTAATATTGTCATATTTTGTTGGCATCAATTCATTTCATAAAAAACATTTTATTTATCTTAAATTATAAATAATTATAAGAAAACTGATGGATTTAATATATTTCATAATTTATTGGTTTTAATATATTTCATAAAAATATTTTTTATTTTAAATTATTAAAAAATTAGAAAATTTCTTCATGTTCTATACTAATATGACATTTTAAAAAAAAATCATAATACTTAAAAAATAATTCTGAAATATATGAAGATACATTATATACGAATTTAGAATTTAACACATAAAAATAAATTTCTTGGCATGTTTCTCTCTTAATAACTAATTTTTAGTAGTTTCAATTTTATTTTTAATGTACGCAAAATTAGACTGATGATTTATTATTGAATTATTTATAGCAATTTTAGTACTTATTCATGTGCTTGACAATGGTGCAAAAACTTCATTCAAGTGCAATAAATTCATAGAGTACTTGGAGATAAAAACAATCCGGATGTAGTTGGCATACACACAAAGAAGAATTTGTCAGGAACTGTGAACTTAATGTGTTGCTTCAACTACAAACCGTGAGTTGAATTGAGCTTTGATAATGTGTCTTCTTAACTGTCTCCGATAAAGCTCCGCAAGAAAGATGTATTATGAACTGCTACTTGGCAAAATATCGAAAGGTCGAGTTATCTAAGTTGCTACATAGGTGGCAAAACCTCATAAAACCCTTCTTCATCTATCTTTTTCTTAAAGATCAATTTGATAACTATAAATATGTGCATAGAGTTGGCTCTTGGTACTTAGTAGCTTACTTCAAGTCATCAATGGCGTTCATAGGACTCCTTGAGATCTTTTTAGCGTTCATTGGCTTCTTACTAGTTCGTTATTATTGTAGCCCTGATGGGTACCCTATAAATTGGCCGATACTTGGTATGATATACCTGATATTGTTCACCATCTTCATCGCATTCATGACAGACTGCATGAAGTTCCTGAGCTAAATGGAGGCAACTTCTTAAATCATGGTCCCTGGTTTTGCAACATGGAGATCTTGGGAACTGCTGACCCAGCCAACATAAATTATATAATGAGCTCCAACTTCTCGAACTATCCCAAGGGACATGAATTCTCGGAGATATTTGACATTTTGGGAGATGGGATTTTCAATTCCGACTCTGACATGTGGAAGAACCAGAGGAAACTTGCTCATTCAATGATCAACCATCGACGGTTTCACCGATTCCTGGTGAATGCAAGCCAGGACAAGGTGACAAATGGGTTAGTTCCAGTTCTCGAGTATGTGGCTAAACAAGGGTTTGTCCTGAATTTGCAAGATTTGCTCCAGAGGTTCACGTTCGATCTCACATGCATACTGGTTACAGGTTATGACCCTAAATGTCTCTCTATCGAATTTCCTGAAGTACAATTCTCAAAGGCCCTGGATGATGCTGAAGAGGTAATATTTTACAGGTATGCCAGGCCAGAATGGTTATGGAAGTTGCAGAGGTGGATGGGTGTTGGACAAGAGGGCAAAATGATCAAAGCTCGAAGAACTTTAGATCATATTATATCCAAATACATAGCACGAAAAAGAGAAGAATTCAAAGAAAAACCCGTTTTGACATAAGATGCAGGAGGAATTGATTTGCTAGCTTCTTACATGCATGAAGCTAAGGTGATGGGAACAACTTTAGATGACAAGTTTCTACGAGACACCATCTTGAACTTCCTGATTGCTGGGAGAGACACCACAAGTTCAGCTCTCACTTGGTTTTTCTGGCTCGTCTATAACAATCCAAAAGTAGAACATAAGATAAGAAGGGAACTCCAAACAACTATACCACTAAAAGAAGGACAAAAATGGAGGTTGTTCCATGCACATGAACTCAAAAACCTAGTTTATCTACATGGAGCATTATGCGAGTCATTAAGACTGTACCCACTAGTTCCATTCCAACAGAAAGCATCTGTGGAAGCAGATGTTCTTCCAAGTGGGCATCGAATCACTCCAAACATGAAAATAGTGTTTTCATTATATGCATTGGGAAGGATAAAGTCGATCTGGGGAGAAGATAGCTTGGAATTCAAGCCAGAACGGTGGATTACAGAGAAAGGGAAGATTAAACATGAGCCATCTTGCAAGTTCTTGGCATTTAATGCAGGTCCAAGGACTTGTCTAGGCAAAGAAATAGCTTTCATTCAAATGAAGTTGGTGGCAGCTACCATAATCCACAACTACCATGTTCGAGTACTTGGAGACCATTCTGTTTCTCCAAGTAATTCTGTTATTCTCCATATGAAACATGGCTTGAAGGTAAGAATTGCGAAGAGATGGTGAAGATTTTATAATTCAATTTTAGTATAATGTATTATCTTTGCCCTTTAATATGTATTTTTTTAATAAATCAGAAGATATTTTATACAAAAAAATATAACGTTATGTACATGGCTATAACTTCCGAATCATCGACCCATTGCTACCAAAAACCTTTAGACGAGACCTAACTTCATACTAATTATCCACACACTCAATCATCATATTCAATTCTACCTTTCTTCCCAGTTTCTTTGCCTATCTAAATATCTATGTAATCATCTTATATGTAATTTTGTCATTTAATAAGGAAGTTAAAAATCTGTAGGATTAGTTAAAGTTAAAGTTAAGCTTAAGCATTTCATTTTACCATATTTATCCATACTGTGACCATAGATATATTTCCAACCTACAAAAGAGATAAATAAATTGTTAGAAAGTCAAAAGTAAGTGTCTCCATAATTTATGGAGAGAATTTGGGCTTTTTACCTATATATTTGTAACACATCTGATAAATGAAATATCGAAAACCATAATTTCTAAGTTGGTATCAGAGCCATTTCGAGCCATTAACTGGGTAGCTTGAGGATTCTTCAATCCATCATTATGCTTCTCTGAGTTTGGTTGACCTCTTCCAAGAGAGGAAGGATGGATCTGTTGAACATGAAGATTCACTGACGGCAAAATCACCACCAGCGTCGTCACCACCTGCTCTTCCAACCATTTTCTCCAACAACCACTCACCGGCTGCAGATCTCACTCGGAAATCCTACCCACCGGCTACAGATCTCTCCCCCACACCCATTCATCATTTTCTTAGCCAACATCTAACCCATCCCACTTACCCCTCTCGTCGGAAAAGGCCGCGGCGTCGGCGCTACTGGCGGCAACGTGGATCTGCCTCCACCGTCGGCGTCCCAGGGGCAAGCGATCGACACACCCGTGGATCTCCAGTTCACTTCCGACGCCTTCCCTACCCTACCGACGTCCCTTGCGCCACCGAGTTCGCCTGCTCCACCGGCGTCACATAGCCCGTCCGTTGATGCCCTTCAGATCTGGGGTATCACGTCGTCACATAGCCTGTCCGGTGGGTACGCGGAACCGTCGCCAACGAGAATCATGCGCCTGCTGGGAGGTTGACTCCGGGGGCTTGTTGTGAAAGTTGAGGGTGTGGTCCAAACGGCGATGGTGAAACCGGAGCTGGGCGAGTGAAGAGGACTCCACGGTGCTGCTTTAGCTGGGGGACTCCTCCTGTTGTGAAGAATGCGGAATGATTTTTGGTGACTTTGTTTTGGATGAAAGGAGGGATGGACGAATTGTTGGCAGTCGGTGGAAAAGGGAAATTGTGGGAAGAAGATTGGAGAAGGAGTAAAATGAGTGAGTCAAAAGTAGGGTTGGCAAATGGGATGGGCCAAAAAGAAGGGTTGGGCCGAAAATGGTTGGACCGAAATGAGAAGAAAGAGGGAGAAAGTGTGGGCCGAAATAAGATGGGCCAGGATTTGGATTTGAATTTAGTGCAATTTAAAGGAGAGTGTAGTGGGCTGATCCTTAAGAATAGATACACTTATCTTATGGACCAGGAAAATGAGAAAGAGTTGGGCTCAAAAATTAATACTTGTCGTTTTGCTAATCCCTCTGTTGGTACATGTCATAATATTACAGGAAAAAACCCTTTATTCATATGGGACAGTGGAGCCACTGATACAATGACACCGGATAAGCGTGATTTCACCACAATGTCAAAACCAACCAAATCCAGTATTCAGATTGCAAATGGTGGACTATCAAGGGAGCGGGACAATTGAAGTGACGCCTAAATTAAAACTGAAGAATTGTCTTTATGTTCCCAGCCTTTCGTGCAAA
>JANZLH020239026.1:0-15134 GCA_026770325.2 Erythroxylum fimbriatum
GTGAAGTAACTTCTGATTTTATTTGTAGAAAATTACAAAAGCTTTAAAGATCTATTCAACCCCCCTTCTAGATCGCTTACAAGCACATGATCATAGATCACCTAGCCAAAGTTACGCAAAAATCAAGAGAAAAACCACAGTTGTAAGAAGACCTAATCAACGACAAACAACCAAACAAAAACACAGCTCTAAAGATTCAGCCCAGGTCACGTGATACACCCAGAAAAGTTTGCAACAGATAATGTTATATCTTGACACAATCATCTACTAAACATCGTCAAAAATAACCCTAGGAATCTCAAGTGCCAAGTCACCCAAAATCTGTCATTTTAAAAAAAAACAACATTCAACCCACTACAAACGTAAATCCCATCCACACTACAATTGTCGTAATCAATTCAAATTTTCATAAATCTTCTTATTTAGATAACCATTATCCAAAAATAGACTATATATTTAAATCTCATCTTAATTAGGATTTAAAACCTTATTAAACTTGTCTTTGAAGAGTCCCACGTAAAGCCAACTAAGTCCAACTTTCAAATAATATCCAAAATTAAATAATAAGATATCATAACCTATATCTTAATAGCAATTGTAACTTATACTATGATTAGTAAAAACCTAGCTATCTTGGTTTTTGTAATAGCACTAAATTTTTCTCATGCCCACCAACACTGCCACGAATAATCCCCATGCCTATATCAACCTTGAATACATTGTTGAGAGTTTTGCAATCAAGTAAACATGACTTTTTGTCATCAACAAGTGGTGAATGTTAGAGAACACTTTGGGAAGGAAAATATATGCTTTTATTAGCGAACTAAATATGGATTTAAAGCTTATTAAGTCTAGTTTTCAATAGTGCAAGTTTCAGGTTCATTAAAGGTTTCTAAAGAAAGTTATACCTATTTCATTAAAAGTTGTTTAGCTAAAACATCTGTTAATTCTTTTGAATAATAGTTGATATTTAGCCTATAAAAAGACTTGTAATTAGATGTTATGTTATGGATGTAATAAGTTGAAAGATAGAAATCAAAGTTTTTTAGCTATCCCTTTTCCAACAAAGTGGTATCGTAGCCTTGTTTAATTGATGACCAAAATAAATATCATCTTTTAATACCCACAACTCACCAAAATAAACTATGATTGATGGGCGCTATGTATGAAGGCTATAATTGGATTTTATGGCTTATGGGTCCTTGTTGAGAAGGGATATGACGATTCTAAAGATGAGGATAGATGATGACATGTTCAAGAAGATAGCCAATGTGACAAGAGCCAAGAATGCTTGGGAAATTCTAAAGACTTTCATGGTCGAAATTGATAGGATGAACAAGGTGCAACTCCAAACTCCAAGTTATGAGTTTGAGTCGATTTCAATGAAGGAGAATTAATCCATTGCTCATGAAAAAGGTGAGAAAATTTTAGTTCATGAAAAAGATGGAAACAGGAGTTCTCAAAGAGGTGGTGGAAGAGGTAGAGGTGGTGGTTTCGGTCAAAAGAAAGGTGAGAAAAATTCAGTTCATGAAGGTGGAAACGGGAGTTTTCAAAGAGGTGCTAGAAGAGGAAGAAATAATAATAGGAGAAAGGATAAAAGCCAAATAAAATGTTATGCATATGGGAAGAATGGTCACTATTCTTATGAATGTCAAACTAAGAGTTGTGATGAGGAGACGAACTTTATGAAGCATAAGGATGTGGAAGAAAATACTCTTTTGTTTTCTCAAAAAGAAGGATTTATAGAAAAAAAATACGTCACATGGTATCTCGATAATAGTGCAAGCAACCACATGATATGAGAAAAAAGTAAATTTGTGGAGTTGGATTAAAAAATGGCAGGAATGTTTATTTTGGAGATGATATAAAGGTAGAGATTAGAGGCAAAGGCTCGGTGAGTTTGGCCACAAAAGATGAAGACCATAAACTTCTCCACAATGTCTTCTACATTCTGAAAATGAAGAGCAATATTTTAAGCATCAGTCAACTTTTAGAGAGTGAGCATAAAGTGAAAATAGAGAACAATTATTTCCGGCTTCGAAATCAAGATGATAAACTTGTTGCAAAAGTTACTACGACAAAAACCGAATGTTCATGTTAAATGTGAAAATGACAAAAGTGAAGGGTTTACAAGCTTGTGTCAAGGATCCTTCATGGATTTGACATATAAGATTTGGGCACCTCAACTTTGAATGGCTTAAAATGTTAGGAACAAAAAATATGGTGGAAGGAGTTCCTAAATTCAACCACTCGAATTAATTGTGCAAGGTATGTCTACTTAGAAAACATGCAAGAAAGAACTTTGCAAAGATGTCACTTTCGCAAGCATCCAAATCTCTACAACTTGTGCATTCAGATGTGTGTGGTCCTATCAAGCCATAATCTTACAGTAAGTGCACATATTTTGTGCTATTCATAGATGATTACACGAGGAAGATGTAGGCTTATTTTTTGAAGAATAAGGGCGAAGTTTTTGAGACATTTAAAATATTAAGTTAATTACCAAAAAATGTTTAAAATTTCTTCAAATTTTCAATTATAGCCCAAAGTTAATAAAGTAGAAATAAAATGTCCAAACTTTCAACTTTTTTTCAATTCTAGCTTGATGTTAGTGTTTCCGTTAACTTTGTTAACGTGACTTGCCACTTATTTCAGAAACCTTAACTATTAATACATATTAGCCAAAATTAACACAACAAATAAAGATTAATGAAGCAACGTCGTTTAATCACATAATTAAAACGACATCATTGTTTAAAAATGACCTAAATCAGATTACGTAGCTCCGATAACCTTACGCTTGGATTTCAAATTTTCCTTTCATTTTTAGTTTGTTCTCTCGACATCCTCACTGTTCGATTTTCATATTATACAGCTCCAATGCCCTCACACTGAGGGTATCTGGAGAATGAATTGAAAAGGAAGAGCTTATTGGTGCAGTATGCCATAATGCGAGAATAGTTTGGGGCGTCAGAAGAACAAACAAAAGACAAAGGGCTTAGGGAATTAGGAGAACAATAGATAATGTCGGGTTAGAATTAGAAAAATGAAAATTTGAGCATTTTATTGTCACTTTTTGAAGTTTGGGATAGAATTTAAAAAAATTGAAAGTTCGGGCATTTTATTGCTACTTTTTAAAGTTCAGGCTATAATTGAAAATTTGATAAAATTTTGGGCTTTTTTTGTAATTAACCCTAAAAAATTCAAGCTTCTTGTTGAAAAAGAAAGTGGACATAAAATTAATATTCTAAGAACTGATAAAGGTGGAGAGTTCACTTCTAATGAATTTAAGATTTTTTTTAGGAAAATAACATTCAACGTCTTATGATAGTCCCAAGAGCACTAAAATAAAATGGGGTTGTAGAGAGGAAGAATATGACAATTCTTAACATAGCAAGGACGATGCTAAAAGGTAAGAATCTGCCTAAGGTGTTGGACCATGAACTTTTCTTGGAAGCTAGAACTGTTAAATGAGACATTGTTGGCATTTATTCATGTGTAAAGAAAAGGAGAACTCTTGAATTTGAAATGAAGTATAAATGATGGTTTAGGTACAAGATGGGTTATATGTTCATTGAGTATGCTTCGGTGTTTTAGCCATAACTTTTTCTCTAGTTATCCAAATGAGATGGTTCTTGATTTGGATTAAACTAGAGAAATAGGGTTACAAATTGTCTAATGAAATTGAGTTTTAATCCAGTCTCTAAAATTTTCAATTTGGGATGGAAGTTGAGCATAGAATGTTGTTTCAGCATAAGAACAGTTCAGAAATGTTTGGGTATAACTTTTAGAATATTGAACCAAATTGAATGATTTTGATGCCATTAGAAAATTAAGACAATAAGGAACATTTTTCTAGAAGGAAGTGCCAGCAAATTGCTTCAATTACATGATCAGAAAAAAGCCTTGATTTTTTTGAAGGAGTTAGGCAATGACTTAAATGAATTTTGAGGTCTTAATAGAGTATTTTGTGGAATTAATTAGCATGTTAATGGGAGTAAGTAGCATGTTAATGTGAGTAAGATTATATGACATGGTTTAATTGAATTATAGTGTTAAGGTGGTAAGATTGCATGAAGGGCAAAATTGGCAAGTCACTTAAGCATGTAAGTTACAAGGCATATAAGTAAGGGTAAAATAGACATTGTTCAATCATTAATGGTATAAAAGGAAGAAGAAAAGAGTGTCTTACATTTAGAAAAGATCCAAAAACGTGAATGAGAGAAAGGAGAGAAGAGAGAGTCGTAGAGAAGAGAGAAAGGAGAGAAAAAGAAGAAAAAGCTAGGGTTTCTTCATTTCTTGGTTTTCAATAGGGATTTTGAAGTTTATTCAAGAAGGAAAAAGGAAGAGAAGGATGAGAGCTTCTATTAGAGCCAACAAACTCTTCATTCGGTGAAGGATCAAGGTAAAGGCATTTTTGATTTGTTGGATTTTTTAAAGGGTTTTGGTTCATATAGCTTAAGAAATACATGGGTTTAAGTTTTCTAGGATCAACTTTAGTGAATATGTCTTATGGGTTTCTCAATTGGAATGCCTATTGATTTGGAAATTTTTGTCAATGTTGAAGAAAATCAAGAGAGACAAGAGGAGCAAGAATAGAGGCCTTTTGAACAAGCATTAAGCAAGGAAATCAAGGTGGGTACATGTTTATAATAGAGTAAATAAGCCACTTTTGTTTTCTTTAAATCAAGGAAATTTTAATGATTTAAATTGCATCATAAGTGTTGTATTAATTGTGTCTTGAATGATATTGCTACATGTTTGATATGTGAATTGTGTAATGATTTTCCAAAAGAAAAGACCGTGAAAGTGATATTTTCAAAAAAGTTGCTTGTTTCTGAAAGCATGTTTTCAAGAAGGGTTTTCAAGATATACGTCAAGTATATAATAAGCAAGTTTTCACGAAAAATGCCATTTTGGGCAACAAGTTTACAAGATTTTAAAATTTATGTATTATGTGGGTTTGTGGTTGTCCCTTAAAAACCTTCACGTGCACGTTGACCCAAGAATAGGCTTCTATTGCCTGCCCGCTAGTGGCATGGAGCTCCTTCGTAAACTCCCATAAGTTCACGACTACACAGGACCATTAAGTGGAAATGTGTAGTGCATCATGTTTTCGGACTTACCTAAACCATTTCTGATGTGCTTATGTGTTTATAATATGTTTAAACAAGTTTGATGCATTCATGTTTTGTAAGTTGTGAATTTTGACTACACGACAAGAATTTTAAAGAAAAAAAACAAGAGCTTGAACATCAGCTTGCAAGCGAGACTAATAAAAGTGTTCTTAAAGCACTTCTAAATTCTTGTGAATGCCAGGATGACCAATCCTCCTCTATGTGCTTCCCTAACAAACTACTCATGAATAGAGCACTTTTGAACACACAATTTGTTGTCCTTAAATTAAAAAATGAAGAAAAAGTCATCTACCACTCCTTTTTTTGCTTTCTTTGTATTTGAACAATATCATAAAATTCTTTCAAAGTTTTAAAACCCTTGCCTAGATTTCAAAGCAGTAAGCATAGAATGTCGTTAGATAAGTGCATCTATAACTACATTTGATCTTCCGTCCTCAAATTTCGAAGAGAAAGTGAACGATTACAAGAAAGCACCCACTTTGCATGCCTTAGGTTAAGTTTCTATTGCCCATTAATATGCTTCAAGGCTTCATGTTATGGCATATGAATAGTCTTAGCTTGAGATAATGACTCCAATTATCAAATGCCCTAATAATAGCATAGAACTTCTTATCATAAATGGAGTAATTTATTGTGGACCTCCCTAATTTCTCACTGAAATATGCAATGGGAGGCCTTGTTAGAGAAGAAAAACACCTATTCCCACATTGCTTGCCAATCATTCAACCTCAAATAATTCATTGAAGTCTTGAGGAGCAAAATCAGAGCATTGCATATTATATCTTTGATCAGTTCAAACAGATGTTATGCAGTACTATCCCATTAAAACTCACCCTCATCAAAAACTTAGAGATAAGGGTTATAGGTTATGATTGCATTAAAGTTTTCAGTGAATTGCCCATAGAAAGCAGCCAACCCATGGAAACTTCACACTTGAGAAATAGTTGTTCGAGTTATCTAGCTTCTAATAACTTCAACCTTAGCTTGATCCATCGAGATTCCTTTATGAGATACAACATATCCAAGGAAAACCACAATCGAAGTCATGAATGTATATTTCTCCGTCTTCCCAAACTACTTGTACTCTCCTAAAGATTCAAATAACAATCTCAAATGCTTAAGATGTTCTATATCACACTTGTCATTAACTTGTCATTAAAAGAAAAAAACAGCTAATTAAAAATGACACTACATGAGCATTAAGTAGCTTCTATTCAATGCAAATTTAATGATCGATAAGAGAGTTGAAACCTGGCCAATAAGTCACTCTATTGGGCAGTAAGTGACTTCTCTTGGCCAGCCTTGGACTCTTTAATGGTCTAGGAATGAGCTTCAATTAAATCAGATTGGATAAAGGCTTTATAGTCCCCAAACGGTTTCCATAAAGCCTGAAACTTCATAAAACAACTCAGCCCAATTTCTTCTTTGATTTCTTGATCAGTGGCTTCCTTTCCTACTCCAAGGCCCATTGCTTCAATATCTTCAATGGCTAAAATGGATGGTCCACCATCATCCTCCCCATCTTCAAAGGCTTGAACATTTTCATTTGGAATCATTGTATCTTCAACATATTTTGCTAAGTCACGTACATTGAATGAATTTGAAATTCCATAGCGGCTTGGCAAATCTATCTGGTAGGCATTTTGGTTTAGCTTCTTCAGAACCTTGAATGGGCCTTCGACCCTTGGCATGAGCTTGGATCTTCTTTTAGCTGGAAATCTTTCCTTCCTTAAGTATACCCAAACTAAGTCACCTTCTTTAAATTCCAAGAGCTTATTCATCTTAGACCTGAACTTGTACTCTTCATTTTTCTTTATGATATGGGCCTTGACCTTTTCGTGTAGCTTGAAAATTTCCTGGGCCCTATTTTCAGCTTGAATGTTATATGGAAAGCTAAATGTGACTTGATTTAAAGCTATAGACACAAGAGGATTAGTACCATAAACAACTTCAAATGGAGATAGATTTGTAGTCTGATTCTTGGAACAATTGTAGGCAAACTCGGCATGTGCTAACATGTTGTCCCAATTCTTGATTCTTCCTTTCAGTAGGCTCCTTAAAATATTCCCAAGATTCCTATTTACTACTTCGGTTTGTCCATCAATTTGTGGATGGAAAGAAGTACTAAATTTGAGTTTTATTTCTAACCTACCCCACAAATGTCTCCAAAAATGGCTAACAAATTTTACATCCCTATCACTTACAATGCTCTTTGGAATCCCATGCAATTTTACAATATTTTCAAAGTATAAATTCATGACATGGGATGCATCATTAGTCTTACTACAAGCTAAAAAATGGGCCATTTTACTAAACCTATCAACCACAACCATTATGGAATCAAAGTTTCTCCTTGTTCTAGGAAGACCAAGGATAAAATCAATGCTTACATCTTCCCATGGTGGATTAGGAGTCGGCAAGGGCATGTATGGGCCATGGGCTTGACTTGTCATCTTTAATTGTTGCCAATTGTTGCATCCTTCGACAAGCTTAGTCACATCTTTGAGCATTTTGGGCCAAAAAAATTTAGAACGGGCCAATTCATAAGTCTTTTCTAGACCAAAGTGGCTTGCTAGACCACCTCCTTGCACTTCTCTCAAAATTGCTTCTCTAAGAGAGCATTTTGGAACACAACAAGCATCAAGTTTAAATAAATAACCATTGTGAACCACATAATCTTGAAAACTACCTCCGACCAATTTACACTTCTAAAAAATTTCCCCAAAATCATCATCTTTCTCATACAACTCCTTAATATTATCAAAACCTATTACATGGGCATGCGTGGAATTCAACAAATGATATTTCCCAGAAAGTGCATCTACTACAACATTAGTACGGCCGGACTTATGCTTGATCACAAAGTCAAAGGATTGCAAATATTCCATCCAACTAGCATACTTCCTATTCAATTGTGATTGTGTTTGTATATATTTGAAAGACTCATGATCAGTATACATCACAAATGAATTAGCAAGCAAATAGGAACACCAATGTCTAAGAGTTCTAACCAATGCATAAAATTCTTACTCATAAGTAGAATACTTCTTTCTAGCATCACACAACTTTTCACTAAAAAATGCAATTGGTTTTCCTCCTTGACTTAAAACAGCTCCTATTCCAATACCACTAGCATCACATTCTAATTCAAATGGAACATCAAAATTAGGCAGGGCAAGAATCGGGGCCATTGTCATCAGATTTTTGAGAAGATTAAATGCAATTTGAGCTTGACTTGTCCAATTAAACACACCTTTCTTCATGCAATCAGTAATGGGACTTGTAATTGAATTAAAATCCTTTATAAATCTCCTATAGAAAGAACAAAACCCATGAAAACTCCTAACATCAAACAAACTCCTAGGAGTCGGCCAATTAACAATGGCTTGCACTTTAGAAGGATCCATACTTATTCCATCACTAGAGACAATGTAGCCGAGAAATGAAATAGATGAATCACAAAAATGACACTTCTCCACATTAGCATACAACTTCTCATTACTAAGCACTTCAAAAACTAACCTCAAATGCATGACATGCTCATGTAAACTACCGGTATACACTAGAATGTCATCAAAATAAACTACAACAAACTTAGTAAGAAATGGCTTTAAAACCTCATTCATTAATCTCATAAAAGTAGAAGGAGAGTTAGAAAGCCCCATAGACATAACCAACCATTCATATAAACCCTTCCTAGTTTTCAAAGCGATTTTCCATTCATCACCCTCTTTCATTCTAATTTGATGAAACCCATTAGCAAGATTAAGTCTAGAAAATACCTTAGCTCTACAAAGCCGATCAAGCATGTCATCCAACTTTGGGATTGGAAATCTATATTTGATGGTTATCTTGTTGACAGCTCTTGAATCAATAACCATCCTCCATTTTCCATTCTTCTTAGGAACAACAAAGGCGGGAACAACATATGGAAAAGTATTTGGTCGAATGAAACCTCTCTCTAACGACTCATCAACAAGTTTTTGCAACTCATCATGCTCTCTTGGGTTCACTCTATAAGATTGCTTATGGGGTAATGATAGCATTTTGGACAAAGTTTATTTCATGTTGGATTTTCCTTAAAGGAGGGAGTCCTTTAGGAGGCTCTTTTGGGAAAACTATACTCAACTCAAGAATTAAGGATTGTACCTCATGGGAAAGTTGCTTTTGGGGGCTCAGTTTGGCTTCTTAAAGGTCAAAGGGAATGTGTGCAGGTAGGCTTTGGATAATCTCTTCCTTTTCTTCACTTGTCATCAAGGCTAAAGTTTGATCATCTTGACTTTTTTCTTTCTTGATCCCAGTGGCATAGGATTGAGTGTGAACTTTTTTCCTTTAAAGAACAAAGAATAAGTGTTGGCTCTTCCTTGGTGGTGCACATCTCTAACATACAACCATGGACGGCCTAAAAGCACATGACAAGTGCTCATAGGAACCATATCTCATCAACATATTTGCCAATTGAAAATGGCACTAGACTTCTCCTTTCAACCTTAATCTCATGCTTATTGTCTAACCATGTCAACTTATAACGACTTCGAAGAGGTTCGATCCTTAAAGTTAACTTTTCGACCATGTCATTTGACACAACATTTTCACAAGCTCCGCTATCTATTACAAGTTCACACAACTTCCCTTTTGACAAACACCTAGAATAAAACAAAGACTTTCTTCTCCAATCACTCTCATTTTTTTCTCCACTCAACATTCTAAGAATCTCAAGCATTTCTCCTTCTAACTCACCATCACATTCGACATTTTCACAAGACTAAAAAATCTTCATTATCATCTTCGGCCTCATCATAAACAAGCATTTCATTATGAATTTCTTCAATTTCTTCAACGATTATGACTTTAAAACATACTTAATATGGCTCATAACATCTGTTTCTTCAACGGTTATGACTTTAAAATGACTTTAAAACATACTTAATATGGCTCATAACATCTTTTATTAACTTGTCATTAAAAAAAAAACAGCTAATTAAAAATGACACTAAATGAGCATTAAGTAGCTCTTATTCAATGCAAATTTAATGATAGATAAGAGAGTTAAAACCTGGGCAATAAGTCACTCTATTGGGCAGCAAGTTGACTTCTCTTGGCCAGCCTTGGACTCTTTAATGGGCTGAGAATGAGCTTCAATTAAATCAGATTTGGATCAAGGCTTTATCGTCTCCAAATGGTTTCCATAAGGCCTGAAACTTCATAAAACAACTCAGCATAATTTCTTCTTTGATTTCTTGATCAGTGGCTTCCTTTTCTACTCCAAGGCCCATTGCTTCAATATCTTCGATGGCTAATATGGATGGTCCTCCATCATCCTGTTTGCAAATCTAAACTTGACCAGAAAATGAATAAGTGAAGATTTACCACAAGACTTTTAATTTAGTCTTTTACTTTCTTATTTACCTTTATTATTTACCATGTTTATGTTATGTTTAGACTTTAATTACATATTAATGGACACTAATTAGGTACAAAAAATTAGCAGCCAAAGGAATATGAGAAGTCAACATGTGACTATCCTCATTCTTTGCATTTTCCTTATTTAAACTCATGTCATTTGTAAAAAAAAAAAAAGATACAGATTTTTAAGAAATAAAAATGAGATGTTTTCCACTCAAAATTCAGACTTTGATTTGTAGGGTTTGATTGTTTTCCGAAAATAATCTAAAGGGCTTATTTGTTTCCCGAAAACATTCAATCATTTGTGTGTTGTGCGATTTCCAGAATTCTGTATGAGTTCCAGTTTCGTTTTCCAGTTTCTGTTTCCTGTATTCATCAATTCAAAAATTCCCTTCTTTAAGTTTGTTCCTCACATCTTGAATTAAAAATCCCCAGAAGACATCTTCACCCTCAAAATTCCCATTTTCATCATCTGCCTTCATTCTATCGCCCAGATTAACATGTCACCACAAAAGCCACTATAACTCAATCATTCCTTATCCGGTTAATCAGATTCTTGTGTCTACATTGTAGTTCACAAAAATTTCTACAACTTTTCTTCTTTCCTGGAAACCAAATTCCAAGCCAATTAACCCAAAAAATGCCTTTAAATAACCTGTCCCAGTTTTACCTGAGAAATCCTAAATTTGTCCAAACATCTTCAAATCTCCCGAAAACCAATTCCGATCATCAACCACTGTCCACCACCATCACTTCATGGTTTTAGTACCTCATTCATAAGCCTCATGAAAGTTGATGGTGAATTGGGCAGCCCCATTGGCATGACTAGCAATTCGTAAAGTCCCTCCTTTGTCTTGAAACCAGTTTTCCATTCACCTCCCTCCTTCATTCTTATTTGATGAAAACCGTTTGCAAGGTCCAATCTTGAGAAAATTTTAGCATCATGAAGATGATCCAACATGTCGTCAAGTCTAGGAATTGGATACCTATACTTGACGGTGATTTTGTTGACGGCTCTTAAATCTATCACCATCCTCCACTTCCCGTTCTTTTTTGGCACAACAAAGGCTGGCACTACACATGGACTTGTGCTAGGAGAATGTTGAGGCCAACTTCTTCTAACTCTTCATCCTCTTTGACCAGTTCTTCTTCTTGGGCTCCAAAGCCCATGTTGGATATATCTTCCAAGGCTTTATGTGATGGTCCTCCATCATCCTCTCCCTCTTCAAAGGCCGAACCTTGTTGATCATTTTGGTCTTCTATTGTGTATTCAACATAACCTTTTAAATATCCTACATTGAATGTGTTAGAAATTTTGTAACCATTCGGTAGCTCAATCTTGTATGCGTTTGGGCCTATCTTTTGTAACACTTTGAATAGGCCTTCAGCTCTCTAATTGAGTTTGGACTTTCTTTTGGATGGGAATCTTTCCTTCCTCAAGTAAACCCATACTAAATCTCCAACATTGAACTCCACGATCCTTTCGAGTTTGGCTTGCTTTTTGTACTTTTCATTGTGCTTCAAGATATTTGCTTTGACCTTCTCATGGATTTTGATGATATGCTCGACCCTTTCTTTTGATTTCATGTTGCTCGGCCCAATGTGATGAATTGGACTCAAATTAAGTGGAGATAAAGGGTTAGTGCCATAAACTATTTCAAAAGGTGAAAATTGGGTTGTCTTACTTTTTGAGCAATTATATGCAAATTCAGCATGTGGTAAGAGTGCATCCCAATTCTTTGTCTTCCCTTTCAACAAACTTCTAAGAATATTTCCCAAGGATCAGTTCACTACCTCCGTTTGACCGTTGGTTTGTGGATGAAAAGTGGTACTAAATTTGAGCCTTGTCCCTAATCTACCCCAAAGTATTCTCCAAAAATGGCTTAAAAATTTTACATCTCTATCACTAACTATGCTTCTAGGAAGTTCACGAAGCTTTACAACATTATGAAAATACAAATCCATGACACGAGACGCATCCAAAGTTTTAGTACAAGGTATGAAATGAGTCATTTTAAAAAATATATCAATAACTACCATAATTGAATCAAAACCCCTTCTTGTCCTCGGCAAACCAATAATAAAATCCATACTTGCGTCTTCCCATGAAGCATTTGGAATTGGAAGAGTTGTGTATGGGCCATTCGGTTGGGCTTGCATCTTGGCTCGACTACATGTGTTACATCCTTGGACAAGTCTTTCAACATCTCTCCATATCTTTGGCCAATATAAGTTTTCATAGGCCAAATCATAAGTTTTCTCGCTTCCAAAGTGGCCGGCCAAGCCTCCACCATGGACCTCCCTTAAAATTGCCTCTCAAAGAACATTGAGGCACACAACAAGAACCATTTTTGAACAAATAACCATCATGAAGAATGAAATCCCTAAATGCACCTTTGTTTTCCCTAACCTTAGACACGATAACTCCAAAATCTTTATCACTCTCATATAACCCCCTTATGTCATCAAAGCCTATAACATGTGCATGCATTGAGCTCAACAAAGTATATTTCCTAGATAAGACATCAGCTACTACATTGGTTTTTATGGATTTGTGCTTTATAACAAAGTCAAAATTTTGAAAGTATTCAATCCAAATAGCATGTTTATGGCTCAAATGGGTTTGGTTTTGGACATATTTTAGGGCATCATGGTCGGTGAACAACACAAATGGGCTAGCTAGAAAGTATGGCCAAAAATGCCTAAGGGCTCTAATCAAAGCATAGAACTCTTTGTCATATGTTGTGTATTTTTTCCTAGCATCATTCAATTTTTCACTAACATAAGTTATCGGTTTCCCTCCTTGACTAAGGACAACCCTTATTCCTACCCCACTTACATCACAGTCAAGTTCAAATGGTGCATTATAACTAGGCAAAGCTAACAAAGAATCACTAATCATCAATTTTTTTAAAGTATTAAAGGCAATAGTGGCTTGAGGAGTCCACTTGAATTCACCATTTTTCATGCAATTGGTAATTGGACTAGTGATAGTGCTAAAATCTTTTATGAATCTCCTATAGAAAGAACATAAACCATGAAAGCTCCTAACTTGAAAAAGGTTAGTGGGTCTCGGCTAATCAACAATAGTTTGGATTTTCGAAGGGTCCATGATAATGCCTTCATGAATAACGACAAAACTTAGGAAATTTAAAGAGGAATTGCAAAAATGACACTTTTCTAAATTGGTATACAATTTCTCACGGTCTAAGACCTCTAACACAAGTCTCAAATGCATGACATGTTCAACTAAGGAAGAGCTAAAGATTAAAATATCATCAAAGTAAACTTCTACAAATTTATGTAAGAATGGTTTGAGTAACTCATTCATAAGCCTCATGAAAGTTGATGGTGAATTGGACAGCCCCATTGGCATGACTAGCCATTCGTAATGTCCCTCCTTTGTCTTGAAACCAGTTTTCCATTCATCTCCCTCCTTCATTCTTATTTGATGAAAACCATTTGCAAGGTCCAATCTTGAGAAAATTTTAGCACCATATAGATGATCTAACATATTGTCAAGTCTAGGAATTGGATACCTATACTTCACGGTGATTTTATTGATGGCTCTTGAATCTATCACCATCCTCCACTTCCCGTTCTTTTTTGGCATAGCAAAGGCCGACACTACACATGGACTTGTGCTAGGGCGAATGAAACCTCTCTTAAGTAACTCATCTACAAGATTTTGCAATTCTTCTCCTTCTTTAGGACTCATTTTATAGGCATGCTTGTGAGGAATAGAAGCACCGGGCACAAAATTGATCTCATGTTGAATCTCCCTTAACGGTGGCAACCCTATTGGAAGTTCTATAGGAAACACAAAAGTGAACTCATTAATCAAGTTTTGTACCTCTTTTGGAATTGGTGGTCGTGGTTTGTCTTCCTCTTCAATATCAAGTGGTACAAAATTTGGCAATTCTCTAAGAACTTCAACCTTTTCTTCTAATGTCATCAAAGTAGATTCTTCCCTCTTCTTCCTTTTGAAATCCGGCTTCATTGGAGTCAACACAAACTTCTTGCCATTGTGATGTAGAGAATATGTATTGGCTCTCCCATGATGTTGCACATCCCTATCATAAAGCCATGGTCTTCCAAAAAGCAAGTGACATGCCGTCATTGGAATGACATGACACCATACTTCATCCACATATTTATCAATTGCAAATGGCACAAGACACCGTCGGTTGACTTTGATCTCATGCTTGGAATCAAGCCAAGTTAGCTTGTATGGATTTGGTAAGGGCTCGATTTTGAGGGCTAACTTGTCAACCATCTCATTTGAGACCACATTCTTACACGCTCCACTATCAATGACAATTTCACACATCTTTCCATTAGTCACGCATCTCGTATGAAAAGTGATTTTCTCCTCCAATCTTCAACTTCCTTATCACTACTAAATACTTTCATCAAAACAAGCATCACAGCATCAATGTTGTAACCACTAGCTTCAATAGTCTCATCACTATCTCCATCTTCTTCCTGTTCAACGTTAGTAACAAACAACAATTCTTTCTCAACTTCATAATCAATAGCCTCCATTTCTTGTATGGTCATGACTTTTCTATTTGGGCATTCGTCTTGGAA
>JANZLH020239825.1:0-15121 GCA_026770325.2 Erythroxylum fimbriatum
TGAAATTTCCAGTTGGGAAATTTAAGTATTTGCATGAGATTGAATAAAAATGAGCAAAGAATGAAAAGAAAAAAAAAAGAAAAGTACACGGATATGGATTAGTTAGACCGATAGTCTTAAGGTTTCCAACGCGACGCTTCCTAAAATCTTTTCTGAGATATTCGTTCACAGATGTCGGTGTCGGAAAGTCGTTTCAGTTCGATCGAACCAACCATTTGTTTCGAATTCGTTTTATCCAATTTGATTTCACTTCGTTTTCGTTTCCGTTTTGTTAAGAAGGTTGGGTTCCGGAAACGGGTCCCAACAGATCCATAGTAAAATTAAAGTGGCCCAAGATAGACAGAAAAGTTATGCAGATTAGAACCGGAGAGATATGGAGTACCAAGTGGGAGATAAAGTGTTTCTAAGATTATCACCTTGGCAAAGAGTGCTGAGGTTTGGGAAAAAGGGTAAGTTAAGCCCTAGATATATTGTTCCATATAAAATTACTGAGAGAGTTGGACCATTGACATACAAGTTAGCATTACCAGCTAAGATGGGTCAGATTCATAATGTGTTTCATGTTAGTATGCTTAGAAGGTATCAGTTAGATCTGACATATATGATACCAACACAGGAGGTTGAAATTGCAAGTAATTTAAGTTATGTGGAGGAACCAGTTAAGATAGTGGGTCATCAGACTAAACAATTGAGAAATCTAGTGATCCCATGGGTTAAATTCCTTTGGAGGAATCATTCGAGAGAAGAAGCTACATAGGAGACCGAAGAGAACATGAGAAAACAGTACCCCATCTGTTTGATCAATCAAGTAAGAATTTTGAGGATGAAATTTCTTAAGGGGGAGAATTCTAATAGCCAGTTTTTCAAATTAAGGAATTAGAACCCTAGACTAATGCATAGAAGCTATATCATTGAAATTCATGAATTGCATTTCATTCACTTACTTAATGAAAGCATACATATATGAATTACGATTTAGTACACATTGCAAAGAATGTATATGCACTCAATTGATTTATGCTGGGGTATGAAAAGTTTAAAATGATCACGGTGTGAATTATGTATTGTTTATGCCTTGTATTTTGGTTTGATTGATTACGATGTGAATTTTGTATTATTTATGCCTTGCTTTTTGGTTTTATTGATTACAAGTAGTAAATTTGAATTAATTAGTACAATTGGAAAATTGATGAATTAAAATGTACATTTGGTCTCGGAAAAATGCTAAGTGATAACACATATGGACACATGGAAAATTAGGACGACTAAGCCTACAATTGAGTGACATTTGGAAAAGATAAATGAGTGACATTTGGCATAACTAATTAATTGACAAATGGCATTGATCATGGAGTGATAAATGGACTAATAACTAGGTGACAATTGGCAGCATATACATATGACAAGTGACTTACATGCTTAAGGACAAATGTTAATGTAAGATGGTGACACCTAGCATTTGATGTGTCAAGTTTCTGCAGGAGAAGTTTAAGCTTAGTTCATTCTTCTCTTTTTCACTACTTTTACCACCAGAACCCTCCCAACTTCTACACCTTGTTTCCATTTCGTTCATACTCACTACAATATCCATACAAGAAAATTTGCTCAAAGATAGCTATAATCTGCTGTCATCATTTTACCTTTGCTAGAAACATCCTACTTTCATCTTAAACTTGGATGATTTTGCATGTATATGTAGAGCAGAATTAGCTTGATCTTTCGGTTGGAATTTGAGCTAGACAACTAAGTAAAAGATTGTTCTTTATGGCATGTTATAATAGAAAGTTTATGATGATGAAATTTGGAAGAATTGTATATTATGTTGATGAAGAGGTTGTGCTAGAATGGGATAGTGAATTGGATAGTTTTTGTTTTGTTTTGATGCATGAAAGACAATAGTTATGAGCCGCAGACTGAATGATTTTGAGATAGAATTGGAGATGAGGTTGGTTAGGAATTGACATATAATTAAGGTATACTTGAGGCATAATTTAGGAACTATTATGATGGTGTTTTGAAATTGGAATGAAGGTGTTTGAATCTGGAAAATCGTAGGAAAATGGATAGTCCACGATCGTGGCACTCATCCCATGACTGTGGGCAGATGCATTAGCTTCTGTCACAATCATGGGAAGGTATCCCACAATCATGGCAAGGTTTTGACATGGTAAATTCTGTTTTGTGCAATTGTTGAACCATATGAGGACAAGGTACTTTATATTAGTGTATTTGAACTTGATTGAGGCTTGAAAATCAACCTAATTTGATGTTAGAATAAGTGGATAAGGTTTTGATAAGTTTAGGTTGTTAATTGATGTTAAAACTTAAAAATGGATTGTTTTGATATCAATGTATATGAATTTGGGAAGTATGAGTTGTTAATGGTATGAAGATGTTCTTCTGAATGCAAATGTGATTCAAAGGATATGAATAATGTGAACTAGGTATAAATGAATGAGAATTTGGAAATTATGAGAATATAAAGAATTAGAAAAAAAAGGATTGGTGAATGAATGAGTGATAAATTCAGAGCAATCAAACTTACTTAAGGCATAACCTAATTGAAAACAAGTTTTATACAAGCTATAATATTTCAATGATCAAAACCTGTGATTAAGGATATGTGCCTGGGAAAAGTCAATTGAGCATGCATTTAACATAACACATATACATGTGTATAACTGAGTATCCATTTGATTAAATAAGTTAGTAATGTGTAAATATATGTGCATTGCATAATATAGAAGCACAATTTGAGCGTGCACATCTAGACATTGCCATCTCATCAAGGAAATAACTATCTAGAGCATACTGTGACTTAACCTAGATGTTTACTCACTATATTTGAATTATTCTTAATTAACTATTAGATATTGAATTTTTATCGATATGATTGTATTAATTCCAAAAATTGATGGTCCGAGGAGTTTGATATTTGGGATTGTATTGGAAGTGTTTGCAAATTGAAGTGAATATGGAATTGTGTTCTCAACTATATGTTGAATGTCGGATTTAGATCCAATGAATTTGTTATATGACTGTGCACATTGAATGAGAGTTATTGATAGCATAATAGGTGATTTGATTCATTTTCATTACATTGATATGCATGATTAGATAAAGGAGTTATGATTGGAGTCACCAATGTGAAAAAGAGCTTAAAGCTTAGAAATGTGCACACAGAGCCACAAGCTCAATGATTAATGAGCCTTGTATCCACAATGGGTACGGGAAAGTATCTAAAATGAGCTCGGTATCTATAATGGATACGGGATAGTTAAATAGGCACTCAGTCACAGAAAAATAAAAATAAAAGTGGAGTCTTATGTGTATTACATATATATCTTTACATGTATCATGTGAACCATTATAAAGAATTACTAAATTGAGTTGATAAAATGTTATGCTATGTTTGTGTACTTGTGAATGATTGTGAAAAAAAGTACTGAATTGTCTTGATATAGTGAACTGCAATACTTATATACATGTTGATCATATGAATGATTGAGGTGAAAGATTGGATTGTTCAAAAAAGATTCTATGACATGTTTGTATTATAATGTGCTTATTGAGATACGATGTATAGTGTGATTTGGTATACAGAACTGTATGGGAATTAATCCTAGTTAATTTGAAATACTTGTGATGTTGAGTTTTGAATTGAGTGAACATATCGATGATGGTTCACTTATTGAGTTTGCAAAACTTAACAAAATTGTAATGTTATTTTTCAAGTACCGAGGAGACCTAGCTTCTAAGGCAATCTAGTATTGTCAAATTTGGAATCAGGAATGGCTTAAAGGTTTGGCCAGCAAATGTCTGAGGATTTGAATAAATTGTTTCTATTAGCATCTCATTTGATGTTAGATATTTTGTAAAGAATAGTAAACTCTCAGATGTTTTTGTAATGTGCATATGGATTATGGAATGTAATGAAAATTTAAATGATGTTTGTGAAATGAAATGAGAAACGTTGAACTTATGATCTCTTATGTTTTGTATGATGCCATAATAGTGAATATGATTGCTCTAACATGCCATTCTCATATGGTATGTTGTCGAAAGTTCTCTAGATGTTCGGGTATATGCTTTATGGTAATGGGGTATTACAATGATGATCCCATTCAAAATCAATCAGATGAAGGCGATGTTTATAATTAACCACTAACACCAGAAACTACTCATGTTCTAATAAGGAGATCTACGTGACTAGGACAGGCCACTACTAGATACTCCAGTGATCAATATGTGTTACTTACTAATGGGGGAGAAGCTAGGAATTTTCAAGAAGCTATGATAGATGAAGCCATGCAAGATGAGATGAAGTCCTCGTATGATAATAAAACTTTTGAGCTACTGAAGTTGCCAAATGGCAAGATATCTTTGGAAAGTAAGTGGGTGCTAAAGATTAAGCATGATGAACACGATCCCCATCCAAGATTCCAAGCTAGATTGGTTGTTAAAGAATTTAACCAAAGAAAAGGTATGATTTTGAGAAGATACTTTCACCAGTTGTGAAAATGACATCCATCCATACATTGCTCGGTTAGCAGCAAATCTATACTTAGAAATTGAGCAATTGGATGTTACGACAACTTTCTTCATGGAGATTTGGAATAAGAGATATATATAGAGCAGTCAAAGGGTTTCAAGGAAAAAGGGAAAGAGGACTGTGTGTATAGATTGATGAAAAGCTTTTATGGTTTAAAATAAGCACCGAGATAGTGGTATAAGAAGTTTGAAACAGTTATTGGGGAGTAAGGCTATAAGAAGACTACTTTAAATCACTGTGTTTTTGTACAAAAATTCTCTAGTGATGATTTCATTTTCCTTGTACTTTATGTTGATGATATGTTGATTGTTGGCCAAATATCAACATGATTAATAGTTTGAAGTAGCAGTTAAGCTAGTCTTTTGCCATGAAAGATTTAGGGCCAGCAAAACGGATTCTTGGCATGACAATTATCAAAGACAAAGGCGCCAAGAAATTATGGTTATCATAAGAGAAGTACATTGAGAAAGTGCTTCAAAGGTTTAACATAGATAAAGCTAAAGCGGTTAGTTGTCCTGTTGCTAATTAATTTAGGTTGAGTACTAAGCAATGCCCTTCAATAGATGAAGAGAAGGAAGAGATGATGGAAGTCCCCTATGCTTTTGTGGTTGGAATTTTGATGTACGCTATGGTATGTACATGGTCAGATATTACGCACGGAGTTGGAGTAGAGAGTAGGTTCCTTTCAGATTCTAGTAAGGAACATTGGGATATTGTGAAGTGGATTCTCATATATCTATAAGGTACTTCCAAAATATGCTTATGTTTTGGAACTACCAAGCCTGTGTTAGTTGGTTACATAGATGCAAACATGGTCAGCGATGTTGACTCGAGAAAGTCTATTTCAGGTTACATAATTATCTTTACAGGGGGGCCGTGTTATGGCAATCACTATCCACCACTGAAGCAGAATTTATTCCTGCAACTGAAGCATGCAAAGAGCTCCTATAGATGAAGTTCTTAGAAGAACTTGGCTTTCAGCAGGATAGATATCAACTATTTTGCGACAGTCAGAGTGTTATTAACATCGGGAAAATTCCTCATTCCGTTCAAGATCAAAGCATATTGATGTGAGATATCACTTGATCAGAGAGGTGCTAGAGAAGAAGCTATTACAGCTTGAGAAGATTCGTACGGATGAGAATGGATCAGATATGATGACAAAAGTTTTACCTAAGGGAAAGTTTGAGTTATGTTGACCATTTGCAAAAATGATAATAAATACCATGCAGTCAATAGGGGGAGAATTGTAAGGAAGTACCGACATATATGGTGCTACCATTCTAGAATTATCTTAAAAAAAGAGCAAGTTGACAAACAACTTGTATTTAACAAGCTTGCATGCAAACTGTTAGTTGCTACATAACAGCTTGCTATGCAAGTTGTCATATGGTGGAGGATCTATAAAACATCCTCCCTTCCTCCTCTCTTAATATAGATGCACATCAAACATACATGAGATGTGCGTTGAGTTTAAGAGTGAATTTTAGAGAGCCATTTTATGTGAGAGAGTAATTTTTATGGTATTTTTAGGGAACATTTTCCTTAAAAGGTGAGTGACAAAATAGTGAGGATGTTATCCTAAGGATAGTAAATTTAGGAAACACTTTGTGTGTGAGTGCCACTATTTTGTTGTATCATTTTTTACTCTCTGTACCTGTTATTTTCATTAGTGGAAGTTTTATTCGGAGTTTGGTTCGTAGATATGGCCCAAATTTGAGGGAGAAACCTTATTAAATTTCTGCGTGTTATTTTCATGCTTATTTTACCTGTGGGATTTAATTCGTAATTTTTCCCATCACGATAAACATACAAACATTTTGTATCATCCACTTTCCAGTTTTTGAAACATCTAGAATTGAAAATATACCATTAAGCTAATCAAGACGAATCATAATCAGTCCTAAAGCTTAATGTTCACTAGACATCACAGTTTCCTTCTATGAAGCCAGATTTTATGATGGACATATATCTGCTCAAAAGGAACTCATGACGTAGTATAATCCATTACTGATGGTCTATGGAATATCGTAATATTCATTAATTTCATATAGTACTACAATACTAAAATAGTATTGAGATTCCTTATAACTAATGCATGGTGTTAATATAGAGAAGACGGTACTTTTGTGACACATTTTTTACTAGCATATACCACATTAATCTCATCATAATTAACTATTTTGCAAGTATGGCAATAAATTATGACTACAACAAAACATAGTTTTGGCGACAAAAAATTTCATCACTAAAAGACAACAAATTGTTGTGATTTTTTTTGCAACGATAAAAAAATCATCGAACCAATGGTCACAAAATTTCAGTAGAAAATATTACTATATTTTAATTAATTAATAATTATATTTTAATTAGTTATATTTTAATTAATTATAATAAACACACCTTTACAAAACAATGATACCCATTCCTCTAGATTAGGAGAGGAATGGAGTATTACCTAAAAAAGGGTAATCAAAATAATGACCTTATAATTAAAGTCTCTTACCAAACTCAACCTTTCATTTCATACCCATTCCCTTCTTTTCATACCCACCAAACAAGCACCCCCAGCTAATTTTTTTTATCATCTGCTACATTTGGCGAAGAATTATGTCCAAGATTTTGCTACTGAATTAAAATATCATCGCCAATTTTCTAACATTTTCCTACCTAATTAACTAACCATTGCCAATACTAAATCTTTTTCAGAAATTTTTTTACTTTGCTAAAATGGTTAATAAAATGTATATATTACAATTAAATTTGTTCACTAAATTTGATTTACAGATCTATACTGTAACATATAAAATATATATTATATATAATTATGTTAGGCAAATGTGACAACAAATATGACAATGCCTTCCCATTTGGCAACGATTTTTTTGTTACTAACAAAATTGTACTAAATTTCTTCTGACAAAATAAAAAACGACATCGTTTACCTCAACAAAAAATGAAATCATTTTTTATTAGAATAATAACATGAGAATGGACCTCTCTTCATTTTTGTGTTAGCCGTTAATATTCCTCTACATTCACAGTCTGATAACCATTGTCCCCTCTCTTGTGGTCGTCTTGTATATTGCGGTCGTCACCGTCAAAAAACCATCCTTAACTTTGTTGGTATTGTTCTTATTTTCCAATTTTCAAAGCCCTCCTTGTGCTCTGTTTTACTTATACGTTTAGGTGTTTATTGTGAGTTCTTTTTTCTACATATGGGGCATGGGTTTTGTTTGTGTTTATGTTTCAAAGTTGACTTATTGTCTTCCTTTGTTGGTTGTATATGGGTTTACTTCTTTTTAGACCTTTAATTCTTCTTTCAAGAAAGCCTGCTAACTATTTGATGAAAGGTTTGAAAGAGTATTTAACTCCTTTTGTAATAATATTAATATAACCCTATAGATAATACTATATTTCTGTACATCAAGAATATGGTCACGTGGAATCTACTTTAAATTCTAAAATTTAGATATGATATAAAGGGTAAACGAATTACTTTTATTTTAATAAGTCTAACTTTTATCTCATTAGGCAGACTGAAGATGTATAAGTACTAAACTGTAGTATTTTCACTTATCATCGAAAATTTCATAAAACATAATGAATTTTATTCAAATTCACTTTTGTAGAATATAAATCTAAACAACATTTATCGAGGAATATCGATATGACAACTAGTTTTTAATGGTGAAAATTCATTTCGTTAGGAGGAATGCGGCACAATTGTCCCTACTGAAGAAAAAAAAAACTATGCAGGATAAATCCCCTCTTCATAAATTAATAATCGTTTGCTTTCTATGGTCGATCTTCTTCTTCAAGGTTTTTAGTATCATTCGAACTACCTCACTTTCCTTATTATCTAGATCTCATTTCCTATTATGAAGCTATTATATATATGAACATTTGAAATTATATACTATATGTTGTCTTAAGCTTCCTTTAATCTTGAAGAGAACACAGATGGAAATGGAGATGAGGCGATGCCATAATGGCCCGTAAAGGATTAGAGAAATCGGTTGTTTTGGAATTTGTCGATTCCAATGACTATGTCTGGTCAATCAGGTATGCATGTGTTCCAATTTGGGTTCGTTATATGGTTTCACTAGACTAACAATCTAAGTTTTATATTAATTGTGTTTTAGGTGAAACACATCATACTGGTAGTTCATTTGATCAAGTTCTCTTCCATACTAAATCTAGGGACTCATTCATTGTATCCTCTAAAAGTTTAGCTATAGCGAAGAAGTTGTTGGAAGAGGGAGTCAACAACCCTACACCTAAGGGAAGATCTTTCACTATTTCAATTGGTGCCTTTGAACTTGCAAGGACCCTTTTTGGGAATCCAAACATAGGGAACTCATTTACCTTTACTGACTCTCATATCACTTGGAATCCAAAACAAATTATTGCAACTCTTTATCGATGGAATCAACTTCAAACTTTATTTATTATTTTGTCTATAAGAATTTTTAAAACAACCTCTGTACTAGTTAGGGGTAAGTTGTGTACTATTGTTGTTGTTATTGTTGTTTTTCTAAGTTTGTAAGAATTGTTAAACTTCAAATTAAAATCTTGTATTACTTACCATATATCATTATATTATATTAATACCATTTCCAAATTTTTTATAAATAATTATTTTACTGTTACTAAATATTAATGATTAAGTCTAACTGTTAACTTAAATTTATGATTTTTATCCTATTAAATTTAAATTTTTTAGTTCACAAATATTTTAATGTCCAAAATATATTTACTTTTCATATTTTAAATAATCTACCATATGTTTTTCAACAATATGTTTTAAACATTGAAAACAACTTGACAACAAAAGATATCTTAACTAGGACAGATTACAAAAATGTCAATTATAATTAACCTTAACTACGATTATTAAGTACACTTAACATTAACAAACTATATTCCAAATATTATTAATTTTAACAATACAATCACATAAAAAAATTCATCAAAATTCCCTGAAAACTTTTAGAAAATATTTAATACTCACTTTTTCGATGAAACATATAATCGTCACAATATCCTACCATAATTACGAAGAATAAAATAAATAGTCTCTATATGTGTAACCATCCACAATGCTTAATAAACTCGTCGTCAAAAATTGGCGTCGAACTACATCAATTGTCGCAAAATGTAAACATTCTGCAATAATTTATGTAGAAAAATCCTGGTTTGTGCATCACATACACACGGTACGAAAAACAAAAAAAATTATTCGGGACTTTCCCGAAGTCTAGGATCTATGTGCCTATATAAGGAAATACCATTAAACCTAGCTGAAAATTCCCAATTCACATATATGTTCATAACATATATATATATATATATATATATATAGGAATTCATGGCATTTATACAAATTAGTCATTCATATAATAACCATGTACCTTGTGTGTAGTCTCCTTTGTTCTTCGATCTTTTACTCATCGGGTTGTCACAAACTACAGCGACCAAAACAGATTGTCTCTAATTGTATCCACGTAGAGATCGGAGAAACTAACCAAATCGAACTCTTTGTTTCAGAAATGGCTAGAACAAAGACAAGAGTACCAGCTCTCACCTTTGTTATATGGAGAGCAACACGAAGGAGAGGAAATAAATGAAGAAGGTAAGAAAAATGAGAGAGAATCGTGATGATGGCCTTTTTAAAACTTGTTAAAAAAATTCTCACGATCATCATCTTCTTTATTTTCTTTCATTGTTTTTGTCTTTTATCATTTAAAGACAATAAATGTAATAAGACAAAATACAACACTTTAAAGAACTCATCTTCTTCATCTTAGATGTTATACACATCTTATATATATACATATATGTGTATAAATGCTGAGGTGGTCCAGTCATACTGGGGTCGATCTTACCGGGTTTCAGGTCTGGAAAAACATCTGAGAACTATTTCAGTAATATCGATATTACGATCTCATCGGGACATATCTCGATCTCATCGGGGTCTATTTGGTTCTATCGTTCTCCATATAATGGATCTCTATCCAAAACCATTTTATAAATCCTCCGAGTCACTCATATGCTTGTGATCCATTAGGTTCTTGGTTATGTTGGCCCCTTAGATTAGCACTTAATCTAAGCAAGTCATAAGGGGCGTCTAGCAACACATCATGACCCCCAATTGACCGAAAAATAAGCAGCTTGACGAATGAACTTGTGCTCATCACGAAACATCTCACAAACCCTCCTATAGATAATTATTGTGCAATTCATCCTTTGACCATGCTATACCCCACTTGTTTATGAGTATGAGAAAAGTGTCAATTCTCACTAGACTGACTACATCAAATCTAGTCTAAGTGATATCAGTTCTCCTCCTTGGACTCATTACTCTATATGTCAATGAAGACATTCTTCATGACACATGTACTCTAGCCAAAGATTTCCACGTAATGACCCTGATAAGAGGTCGTGGGTATCATTTTCTGCTATCATAGAAGTGGTGAATCCTCTATTGGCTACTCAATTACCTTCGAATACCTCAAGCTGTACTCAACTACCACCTTATGAGCGACATCTATAAGACAATAAGGAATGGAGTCAAAGCACAGAATCAGTATCCAAGATATCATTGAGTACCTCAAGTCTAAGGATACTTGAACCATTGCTATGATGAGGTTATCACTGACATTAGAATAGGACATCCATATGATGATCTTATGGTAGGTCATCTAATTTACTTATTACCTTTAGTCAGTGATGTGAGTTTATTTATTGTTAAGTCAGAATGACTTCACTAAATAATTTTGATGAAAGACAAATAATGAAACAAAAGAAAAAGCAGACGGAAGGCAAATAAGAAAGCAGACGATACAAAGAGCAGACGGAAGCATAAGAAAGCAGACGAATGAAAAGCAGACGGAAGCAAAAATGAAAAACAGACAGAAGCAAAGAAGAAAAGCAGACACAAGAAAGCAGACGCAAAATGCAGACGAAAGAAAAACAAACGAAGAATCAAAAGACGCATCAGTTTGAGTTAGTTATAGAACTCAACTGAATAACCGTTTCTTTAAAGAATCAAAAAGCAGTTTTAAAGAAGCAGTTAGAGACGAAGGCTATAAATACGAGTCGGAGTCGAAGATTGCAGAAGTTACTAAAAGTTTGAGAAATTACTAAAGTTCACAAGCTTAGCGATTACTGAGAGATTATTGTGCGAAATATCTAGAGCTAACTCTTTTTGTAACATAGCTCGGAAAATTCTTTCAGTTGAAAGGAGTACAGATAGCCTGAAGAGGCTAAGTGTGAAAGAATGCTGATTGTAAGAGACCTGAAGAGGCTCGAAAACAAAGAATACTTGTAAAGTTCTTGAGAGATAGTGAAATCTCAGAAAGTCATCTGAGGACTGGACGTAGCCCACGGTTTGGGGTGAACCAGTATAAAAATTACTGTGTCGAAATCTCTCATCCCTCAATCTCTCTTATCTTACAATTTTTAGAGTTTACTGTTTTATACAAGTTTTCAAAAAACTTTTTATAACGTTGAAATTCAGTAGTTTTTGTAAAAGGAACAAGCTTTTTTTAACGAACGATTCTATAAGGAGATTACAGAAAAGACTTCACAATTCAACCCCCCTTCTTGTGCATCCATATATCATTATTAAGTATTGTGTTGACGTGTGATTCACTTCATGATTGTACTGTTACGATTTATCTCCGTGTAAGTAAAAGAGTTTACTTTAAGAGAATCATGAGCTTCATATCATGATAGTAGTTAACTATCAATAATGGCACTATTAAATGAATCTGGAATTAAGAATGTTTGTAAAGAACAAAGTAGGTCATTACTGAAATCTTAAAACATCCACCTTAGCATTCTTTTATTACGAAACACAATCTTGATGGTGGTGAACTCATAAGTGTTTCATTATAATTCTTGATATGATCGGAATGGATTTTTATAGAGTATCACTCCAGTATCTGCATGTTGGAATTATTAATTAAAACATGTATCAGGAAACATTCACTCAAATAAAGAGTTTATAGTGATATCATCACTTCTAAATGTTTTACGAAGATTGGTGATTAAACCGGCGCCAATAGTTTGATGGACTAGCTACCTATCAAGTCTTAACACCAAGATGAGATCTTGTTTGTTAATCACCATATGGAGTCAAACGGGAGATCTAGAAGGAAAAACCAACATAAGGGCAAAACGGTAATTTTACCCTTTATTTTGTGGATGGCTATAATATGGTTCATGATAGAGTTTGCAATTAGACATCTTATTTGAAGCATGTATTCTCATCATATTTAGTAATTCAAGAATTCAACAAATTTTCTTTAGTGGAATGACATTTAGTTAATAAGTTGGAATTAATTTTAATGAGATTAAATTAATTCCGGACTTATTGGAGCTTGAATTATATAAGTTCAATTAGATTCCCCATTTAGCTTCTAGGAAGGTTATCAACCAAAGTAAGAAATATAAATAGAGGTTTTAAAGCCTATGATTGAATGTTGGGCTTACTTTAATTAATTGTTAATTAGAAGCCCAAATGAACATTCAATATTAGGCTTGACTTTGGTTTGATTTGATTAATTAGATTAATTAAATTGAAACAAAGTTATTAAAGAAAAAAGGAGGGCTTATTTCGATTTTTTATAGGTAAATGTGCAACTACACATTTAGCATTGAATTGCTAAATTTAAGATGGTTTTTATCATGCTTTATGATCATTAAATAGAGTGATGATTTTATCATTAAATGGTTTAATGGTTGTCTTTTAATGATGGCATGTAAAGTAACCTTTTGGCATTCATTTGATTAAAGAAGGAGGAGGTGCATTCGATGTTCTCCCTTCTTTCATCTAATAATCGAAAATGAGAGGGTTTTGTTTAGGTTATTGGTCTTTTCATATAGCCATCTTAAAACAAATGAGAAGAGCCATTTATTAGCTTCTTTATGAATGATTAAAGAATGAAGTGATGAAAGTGGATGCATGACACTTCTTTCTTTCATGTTTAACCGAAACTGAGAAGGAGAGAAGAAGGTGTTCTTGCACTTTTTGACTCACTCTCTCCTCTCTTGGATAGCCTAGCTGAAACTTGAATGAGAAGAGTCTCATTTTTGGCTTCTTTCAGCCAAGGAAAATCTCCTCAAAATATTTCTTTTCCTTTCCCACCAAAGGATCTTGTTAACCAAGTTGTCCAAGAAGAACAAGTGGTAGTTCAGATTGGTCGAGGATACAATAATAAGGAGAGGATACATTGACAAGAAGAGAATACAAAAGTGGTGTTGCTTTCACACCCCACCTTTAGTTTTTGAACTTTATTCTCCTCTCTCTACCATCCATCGTCTCCTATGCTTTGTCTCCAACTAGTGAGTGGTGTTGCTTTCGTTTTTATGGTCTCACAATAAATACCTATTGTATATGTGGACAACCATGGGTATTTTTTATGCGGAATGTTGAATTGTTTGCGTTATTTGCTGATGATAATGGTTGAAATGTAGTGGATATATGTTATTGTGGTTAAAGAAAGGGAAAGTAATAAAGTGTTTTTGTTAATTTAGGTTGATATGTGGCTACTCATTAAGTGTTCGAAGAAATTCCTAAATGATATTGATATGGAAGAAATTGCCCAATTAGTAAATAAACTTACACTAAATAATGAAAAGAAGTCTTTAAAATATAAACTTATAAAACCTATTATTGATCAAGATGAAATAATTTATGGTTATGAATCCAATCAACAAAAGATATATATGGATCAACCAAAATCAGAAGGTTCAAAACCAGAAGAACAACCCGAAACAAGTCAAAGTGGAGAAAAACGAAAAACAGAAAATAAATCTACTTATAACTAGAATTACAAATGTATAGAATCAGAAGAATTAGATCGTTTTGGATATTACAAAAAAGAAGACAATAAGATACGAAAATTTCCTACAAAATATACACCAAAACATATAACATTAGGACCAGAGGGAATCCTTAATTTAGACCGCGTTTTATCTCTAGAAAAATCATTACTTGAATGATCAAACATATTAGCATTGGTCATTCAATTAGCAAAACCTTTTGAAGGCTTAAAAAATATTAGTACTCTATGGAATTTTATTACCTATAAAACTATTGGTATTGTAGCGCCCCCTTACCGTAGGGTACACACCGGGACGCCCGCAGGTCATTCTGGTACATATCCTACGAGAAGAAAGAACTACGAACAAACACTACTATATTCCACATGGCATTATAATAATAACATCAATATAAAATTGCAACTTTTTGAAACCAAAATTTTTCCTTACTTCATTTCACCAAAAACATAAATATATACAACTGTCATTGTTTACTGTTTGTACATCACTTCAAAAACCCTAGTATAATATGCTACTAAAACAAGGATAACATATCAGTCCTAACTAGGTCATCCCAAAAGTCCCAACTGACCGACCTGTGAGCCATAACCTCTCTCGCCAAAATGATCTACACGGCTCGAACAATCCCTCTGGAGCTAGAGGTCTACTCTCGATCCTGAAAAATATGTTGCAATTTTGGGTGAGTTTGCGAACTCAGTGAGGAACCATCATCGATGG